>PVKM010013199.1:0-30606 GCA_004027735.1 Carollia perspicillata
GGTCCTGGGCAGTGCGGCCCAGGAGTTCTTGCTGATGGAGAGCCTGCCTCACTTGTTCTGCAGGGAACGAGGTCTGAGCACATTCCTCTTCCGGCCTCACTGTGGGGAAGCCGGCTCCATCACCCACCTGGTGTCTGCCTTCCTGACTGCCGACAACATCTCCCACGGGCTGCTCCTCAAGAAGGTGACCGAGCCGTTCACAGGCACCGCCCTTCGGCGGCGGTCCTGCCCTGGGCTCCCCAGGTCGGGGGAGTGGGGTCTCCTGGGTTCCTGTTTGCCCTCTGGGAGCCTCTGGCCAGTGGAGCCTTTTTCTGGCCTGGCTGTCTGTAGTCATCTTGGTTTCATTTATAACTATAGGATTATAAACATAACACAATTTGGATTCCCGGAACATGGAGAGATGGGGGGGAAATCCTATGTTGCTGTTGCTTTCATAGAAACAGCCACTTACAGCTTTTTAGTTTCCCCAGTTCCAACCTGTTTTCCCCTGGGCATATTTCTAAATGCTTATTATAATAATGAACACAGATTTCTGGCTCCTTTTCTGTCCGTTAACTTTGTATAATGAGCATTTTTCTGTGCTGCAACATAGTATCTGTGCTCCTCACTCTGAAGGCCGATGGAGGGATGGCCTGCAGTTTGGATGGTCTGTAACTGATTCAGCCAAGCTCTAGTTATCGGACAGAGACCCAGCGTTTCCCTGATATAAATAGTGCTACCACGAACTCCGCACTGGGTCTTCTCCGTCATCTGGATCACTCCCACAGGGACAGCGTCTGCTCGAACTGCCCCCCTGCTCTGGTCTAACCACCGGTCACAGTGCTGTGCGGGGCGGGTGCTGCGCCAAAAAGCCGCTCTCGCCCAGTCGGGTCTGCCCCTTCCCACCCCCGAGGATCCGGAGTGTTTGCAGTCTCAACCTGAATGTTTGCGGTCAAAGCAACCAAATAACCAAGTGGGGCATCTTCTGGACTGGCCAGTTGGGGTCAGTGCCTAGGGGAGGGGAGCTGAGTATGCAGGTTGGGGTCAGCTGGGCCAAGTAGCTGCCCTTCCTGCCCTGAGCCTGCCCCCCACTTTGGAGGAAAGAGGGAGCACTTCCAACACTGGACAGGAGGGCAGTCCCAGAGAGGGATGGGCGCGTGACTAGGAATGAGGTGAATGGAGATGTCAGGGGAGGCAAGGGGGATGGGCGACGTGGCTTTGGGGAACTCGGGCTTGGCTGGGGATGTGCACAGACACTGCCCAGGCCCCCTGCTTCCTCCCTGTCCACCTTCTCCCCACCCTCCCCTCTCTGGCCCTGGTCACCTGAGTCTGGTGGTTCCTTTGCAGAGTCCGGTGTTGCAGTATCTCTACTACCTGGCTCAGATCCCCATTGCCATGTCTCCGCTTAGCAACAACAGTCTGTTCCTTGAATATTCCAAAAACCCTCTGAGGGAATTCCTGCACAAGGGACTGCATGTCTCTCTCTCCACCGATGACCCCATGCAGTTCCACTACACGAAGGTGAGGACTTCAGGGGTCCCCGGCAGGCCCCGGTCCTGGCCTGTCGCAGGCACCTGAGTGCACGGCTCAGTTCTGCTCTCGGGGTGGGTGGGGGGCCCAGTGAAGACAGCAGGGAAGCGCCTGGTGAGGGGAGAGTCCCTTCCAGGAGCATGCTTTCGGGGTCCTTGAGTCTGAGTGGTAAAAACCGAAGCACCAGAGTCTTTGAGGGCAGGTTCTCTGCCCAAGCTTTCGGTCTCAGGACCCCTTCAGACGCCCAAGAACGGAGGCCCTCAAAGCGCTGTTGTCCACATGAGTTATATCTAGTGACATTGAACTATGTTAGAAACGAATGAGAAGTTGAAAAATGCTAACTCATTTAAAGACAACATTAATAAACCTATTAAATGTTACTTAAGTAGCAATTTTTATGAAAAGCGTATTTCCTAAAACAAAATCAGAAAATGGCAGTGTTTTACGTTTGTGCAAATCTCTTTAATGAATGGTCTAACCGAAGACAGCGGTGTCTCACATCCGCATCCACTCTGTTGTTGTGAACCTCGTCTCACGAAGATACGTAGTTGGAAGAGGGAGGACCTTTGGAAAGGCCTTGGGGACCCCCAGGGATCCTGGGTCCACGTTTTAAGATGCGCTGCTCTGGGACACGGGCAACGGGGTGGCGAAGAGGTCACACAAGGGCTCGATTATCAGGCACGTCGGGTCCCAGGAGATGAAGTGAAAGCACAGCCCGACCCGAGGCCCGCGCTGTCTCACCACTCACACTCGGCCATTCTCATTTTGACTTAGGGTTCCATCGCTGCTCCTGGTACTTCACTCAGATTACCTTTTATTTTTGGACAATCTTAAGAAAATGGTCTGTTAAATACAAGACAAAGCCATAGAGCAGGTACTAAAGGTATGACAGACCCAGGAGCCTGTCACGGGAGGGCAGGCTGGTGCCCCGTGACCAGCTCAGGGCTTTGACCATGTGCTGCTTAACAAGTATGCAAATGCAGGCGCTCTGATATGTCTCTCCTGGGTAACCCGAGGTTTCACACAAAAAAGATCTTTTTGGTGTGTCGTTTACAGGGGAGGATGTGGCTGGATTGTCCAGGTGCTAGGCATTAAATAAAAATGAAGTCGGCAGTGTTTGATGTTTCTAGCTTTGGAATCTGTGAGGCGCTGAAGTGGACATTCTGCCATCTGACACATGTACTTTTGGGGGGATCTAGGAAGCGCTTATGGAAGAATATGCCATTGCAGCCCAGGTGTGGAAGCTGAGCACGTGTGACCTGTGCGAGATCGCCAGGAACAGCGTGCTGCAGAGCGGCCTCTCGCATCAGGTACGGGCTGGGCGGCCACACGTGCACAGTGAGTGCCTGTGAGCCTGGTGCTTTCCAGGCCTGGGGTCAGTGAGGAAGGGGGCGAGCGGGGTCTCTGTCCCACTGGAACCCACGTTCTAGGGAAGGGTGCCGAGGGGGGGACTTGTGTTTTCCTGGCTGCTCTGTCACCTTGTTCAGACCTCTACTCAAATGTCTCCTCCTCGGGGGCCATCCCTGATCACCCATTCTACAACAGACACGTTTGCCTTCATTCTCCATCTCTTTAATCTGCTTTTCTTCATAATATTTATAATTACTTATCTTATAATATGTAGCTATGTATTTCTCTGTCTTTCCTTCTAGAGTGGAATTCCCATTGGGGTGGAGACTGTTTTGTTCAGCGTCCTATCCCTAGCGTCTAGAACAGTCCCTGGCACATCCTAGGCACTTGGTATTTGTTGAATAGATGAACAGCACTTAGACTGAGTAAAGAACTCTAGGGATGGGACCTGGACATCAGTAATTTTTTTTTTACAGCTTCCTGGGTGATTCTGACGTGCAGGGTTGAGACCCGTTGCTCTGGAGGGTGTCTCAGGTCCCGGGGTACCCCCGCTGGGTGATGTCACTGGTACAGGAGAGGGCTGTCCTGGTGCTGCTCTTACTGATGCCGATGCAGAGGAGTTAGAGGCCGCAGACTCACGTGGTGTGCCCGGCTCCTGGGACTGGCTCTCCCCAACACCTGTCTGCCCTTGTCCGCTCTTGGGAGGGACTTCTTAGAACCTTCACCTTGCCTTCATCCTCACCAGCAGTCATCTTCCCTTTCTGATCAAGCACAACACAGTGGGAAGTGACGGGTGACATCCTTGAGGACACGGAGGCCAGGAGGAATTTCCCAAGAGCCCTGTGGGGAAAGAGTCCTGATGGAGGATCTGGCGTCTGCGTGCCAGAGCCGCGGTGTGGGAGAGGAAGTGAATCTAAGGTGCGTTGTTTCATTGTATTTCTCTTGGTTCACAGGAAAAGCAAAAGTTTCTGGGGCAGCATTATTATAAAGAAGGACCTGAAGGAAATGATATCCGAAAGACGAACGTTGCTCAGATCCGGATGGCATTCCGATATGAAACCTTATGCAATGAGCTCAGCTTCCTGTCTGACGCCATGAAGTCGCAAGAGATCACTGCCCTGGCTAAGTAGGCCCAGCACTGGACATGCATTTTAACTTTCTGGTTTAATTAAAAGTCTGCCGTGATTAACAGTGGTCCAGACACCATGCTTGGAGTTGTCCTCCAGGGCGAGGATGCCTCTGAAGAACTTTCAAACCCAGCGATTTTGGTTGCACTGTTCACTTGAAGCTCCAACACGCCCACTTCTGTTGGTATTTCTGAGTAATAGATGGTGACTACTCCTAGAGGGTCTGGGAAATGGACACCTGTCTGTACTCATTCCTCATTTTCCAGATATTTCTCTTGAAACTGCTGGTGCTTGCATTGTTGGGGCCAGGGTCTTCCACAGTCCAAGTGCCTACCGATGCGGGGTCCCTGTGGTTTTCTGTCGAGGTCCGCTACAGGCCCTGCGGGTAGCTGCTAGTTGTTCATTTCAGCCCCTGGCTGGCTGGCAGACATCAGTTTCAAAGCTCCCTGTCATAAAGGAACTACTTTGAGAGGGTTAAAATAGACAGCGTCCTTCTTTGAGTTTTTAATGAATTTCTTAAACTGTTTTATTTAGTCCGCCACCCTCCTTTCTAGTTAGGAAGCCAAATGTGCACATTGAGACACTCACTCCTATTCCGTCTTTGTTTCCTCATCCGAAAAGTGAGGGTTTGGATTAGATGAGAGGTTTTCAAATGGTGTCCGGTGAACCACCCCCCTACCCGCCGCCCAGGTTCAGGGTGGGGGAGGGCAAGGGGAATGAGGTTGTGGGCGCTGCCTTTGCCTCTTCAAGGTGACTCGGCTTTCATCAAGTTTTTCATCGGGACTTCGACGTATTTTCATTTGAACTGAGGACTCTGAAAGGCACCGCACTAGCCGATCTCTGTTCCTTTCGGCCCCATACTCGACGATTGTAGCCCAGTTATCATTTTGCTTGTGAAGAGTTAGGGCCAGAGAAGAGAGGTTTACTTTAGCTCACCCAGCTAATAAGTAATAGCACTAGAGCTAGGTTTCCCTACTCCTCCTCCAGTCTTTCTCCACTATTCCATGAAGCCTCAGAAATGTTGTAATTTTTATCACTGTAGCCTGGTACCTTTCTTTTTAAAGGCAAAATTTCTCCCTTATGAAGTATACAGACTTTTCAGAAGATATTAAGTGGTCACGGGGGCCAGGTAGAAAGTATTTTTTAAGACCGATCTGAATCTAAGCTTTACCAATGTACTCACCTCATCTGTGTTATTAGTGCCTGGTACATAGTAGGTGCTCAATAAATGTCTCAATAAATGTACGTTGAATAAAGGGACTTCCCTTTTGGCAACGTTTTAAGGGTCTGTGCTCCTAGTACACAACACACTGCTCAAGGACCTTCTTGGCCATCCCTGTGGGCAGGTGCGGGCTGGGGGACATCCTTCTGCATGTGGGGTTGGGAGAACCCTATTTTCCCCTGTGGAAATGCTTATTTAATGTCAGAATTTCTTGTCCTGTGACTTTATTTTATAATTCTTGTTCCCCCTCCACTGGTCAACTTAGCATACGAACAATAAATGTAGTATTTTTAAAAAACTAAACAAACATGCATGCTATCTTACAGCTAATCAAGAAATTGAATGAAAACCCAGCATACATCTTAGTCATTATTTTTGAAAAGCCCCCATTTGTATACATTTGTCCTAGTATCACAAGCATTGTACAGTTTTTCATTGTTGTTTTAGCTGTATCAAGTATTTGTTTTTAAGTATTAAATAAAGTCTGTTAGGGTTGTGGCTCAATAATTTAAAACTACTTCAGTACCAGTTAAAGAAAATGTTTAAGTTTTCTACTGTAAGAAAGGTTTGAGCATCATTAAAAGCTGTCATAACTACCAACGGATGTTTAATTAAGACTCAGACACGGATGACATTCACTAGGAAAACTCAAAAGTTTTCAACTCAAGCTCACTGGACCCAGAAGGTAAGCCTTTGCTACCTTTTCCTCTACCTCCTGCCACACATGTTCATTCCCTGTTCCCTGGATACTACTTTGATCTGTCCAGACTGCATTTTGCCTGTCCTGCAAACTTTTCAGACCCCTTCCTTTTTGTGTAGCACTTTGCATTTTTATTGAATCATTGTACCCAGCTGGCCATTTTGGGGGGTAAATCCTACTTTCTTTCATGGAATCAAAGGTAACTGTTTCTAAAAGAGCAGTTTTTGAGGTGTGTTACCCCTCATTCTAAAAGGCGCAACTTCACGTTGTGCGTTCCGTACTTCAAACTGCATTGCTGACACGATCAGTGTTGTTGCCTTTTGTCTCGTGAAAACAAATCACAGCTCTGCGCTGGTTTTTACCAAGGCCTGTCCTGGGCCTTCATTTCCTCATACCCTGCATCAAAGCAGAACTGCAAACCATCCCTCTGGGTTTCTCTTTACTTGTTCCTGAGTGCTGTGTTGGAAAAATATTCATCTTTTTCTGGATTTGTAGATACAGCTGAAGGTGGCATGTTGGTAATATACCTGAGTATTCTATACCCAAAAAATGACTATTATAAAGAACAAGTGTAACTAACATCAATAAAAGGAATACTAATCATGTAAATATAGTTCCCTGGGAATTTTTACACCCTCAACCTCTAAATAAATATTTTATTAGAAAGACGATGCCAGAGAATAAGATGATAAAGAATAAGTCAGCCTTGGCTGGTGTGGCTCAGTGGATTGAGGGTGGGCTACAAACCAAAGGATTGTCAGTCTGATTCCCAGTCAGGGCACACGCCTGGTTTGCAGGCCAGGTCCCCAGTAGGGGGCGTGCGAGATGCAACCACACACTGATGTTACTCTCCCTCTCTTTTTCCTTCCCTTCCCCTCTCTCTAAAGGTAAATAAACTCTTTAAAAAAAAAAAGAGTAAGTCACAGCTGCGAGATTGCCAAAACATATCTGAGGAGGCTTTTGTCTTTTGATACGAAAATGTGTTTGTCTCCATGGTGACATATGTCAGTAAATTTATTTATAAATTACCATTCCTTCTTACAGATGGCTTTCCCCTTCTCAGCACTAAGATTCTAACATGCTTCTCTAATCACATTAACTTTACCTTAGATATTATTTTGCAAGGTAAACATCAGAACTGTCACAGGATGGAATATTTTATCAATTATTTTTATTGTCCAGTAGGGTAAAAAGACAAGAAAACAAAGGAAAGTCTGCTGTAAACAGTTCATACTGTACTGTCATTGTGCTGTCCAGCATACATGGGGGTGATCAGCTCACTTCCCTAACCCCTACGTAGTTTCTTGTTCCTGGACAGAGCACGTTAAGCCTGACTTAATGAAGAAAGCAGTTCAAGTACAAATTCTTTGAACTGCCTTTTAATAAATCCAACTTCCCAATGTTAAAAATCACTGAACCAAAAGATATTTTTCCAGAAGCCTCATTACGTAGATATATATTAAGTAAAAGAAAATTGAGTCTGGTTTTAAATGAATCTGCATCACAAACCCCCAGGGCACACAATACAAAATAGTCCTTTAAGGAATATAAATGTTTAGCGCTTAAGACTATGAAACTACATAAGAAAAATCTCTTCGTTAACTAAAATTTACTTGAAAAAGATTATTTATTGCACAATGTTATCAGTTTATCCTAACAATTAAACAGATACCATTATTCTCAACTTCTAAATTCAGCACATAGTCAAATCCACTTTCCCGAACTAAAGTTTTAGAGCATGATAACGAATAAACCCTTTGTTACTGAGTCACGGCAGGGAAAACTTCGTAACATAAAACAAGTTCCTTAGAGTTCATGAAACCATGTTACGAATCATAGAAGGCACATTATATTTCCTATCATAGTAAGTGCATGTAAGTACCTCATAATTAAAAAGACAAAGCTATACAAATACAAAAAGTATACATTATACCCATTAAACATATTTACAACTTTTATGATTAGTTATTATAATACAACATACCTAATATTCACATGTTAAGAATTATGACCCAGTTTAATTGAGTGAACAAAAAACTGCTCATTTATTAGCTAAGGCTAAGAATAACATTTTACATTTCACAGTAGGCGAGTTAGTTTCTTGGAGCTCATAATGACAAATAAAAAGGTTTGGGCCTTAGTAAGTTGCTGTGCTTACTGGTAAATAATTCCTTGAAAGGTGGAAGATTCTGAGGGATGAAATCACTGGCTATCCCTGGGAAGGACCCAAAAAATCTGTAAAGCAACTCTGTTCATTTTCAGAAATGGTCATAAAGTAGGCAATCTGAATTGGACTTAGCAAGTCTAATCCAAAACAACAATTTAAAATCTTAGAGCTAAAAAAGATATCAGGGGATCAGCTATCCCAAGATTTTAAAAATATGTTCCATGGAATACTAATGCTCCATGGAGGAGAGTCAGGGTACTGCAAATATGACTTGAATTGAACTTAAAAATTTTTCAGAAAGATTAAATTAATTTAAAAACCAAGTCCCATCATCATACAACTGTGTTACTCACCAAATTCTAATATACTGGATGTCACCAATGCATTAATACGTGTTTTCACTGACTGACTTTATAATATTTAGTATAATAGTATATGAAGTTTATATAAGGAAATTTATACTAATAAAACATGAATTTATAAAGGGGTGCATGGTGTGTGCACATGTGTACTTTGGGGAAAAATTCTAGTGCTGAAAATAAAGTATGAAAATGAAGTCTCAGTCTCTAAAGTATGAACCTACAAACCAGAGGAAGGGACTTGCTCAAGGTCACACAACCATACAGCACATAGCCAGGCCAATACAACAGAGCTCAGGCCTTGGCATAAATATCCACAGTGAGTGTTAATTTGGTACTGACCTGCCCCCATCATGAATGTCCACCAATTAGTTATCATTATTTTGGGGATAAAAGTCAAGCCACCTTTGGTCAGATGTTAAAAACGAATTACTTAATTTGCATGCCTTAAAATCCTAGTATCCAATAATTTTGTCATCAATAAGCAGCAACCTTAATGGTATACTTTGGTACTTCAGAAAATATTTGCAATTTACAAAGAAGTCAGATAAGTTACATGGAATATTAACATTCTTTTAAAAGAAGACATCGGGCCCTAGTTTTATTATATGCTGAAATAATAGTGTAACATGAAACAAAAATTTTACTTTATAAGCAAACATTTTTAAAAAGATGGTTGAAGTGACACTGAACATTATAATTCCATTATGACTACACTCTTTCAAAGTATTTCAAAACAAGTAGAATGAAACAGTAAGAAAGCCAAATTATCTCCTAATTTTCAGAGGTGTTTTTATGCACATATGGTTAAAAGGCTACATCCTTTTTTCTTCTCTCTTAATCTAAGAAAATTGTGGACCTTGGCCTCAGAAAGATGCTTTCAAGTTAAGAAAATAAAAGCACCATAAACCAACATTGGTGCCAATACTGGAAACCAATATGATTTTTCATAATTTGGACATATCAAATTTAGGATCTGGGATGAAAATTTTCTTCTGAAACTCCAAGACACATGAGCATTTCCAAAAGCTATTCAGAACAGTTCCCCAGCTGTGGGAAAGCATTTCTAGAATGGTCAAGGAGATTCCCCATCAGAAATCCACTTACACAGCAAAGTACACCGACTTCATAGTCTTCACCCAAATTACACAGCATGGGGAGAAAAAGATTTTTAAGTAAAAACCATGGAATTCTGAAACACATGACTAAAGTTATGAAAACTGTGGAATTTTTCAAGTAAAAATCATTAAAGGAGCGATAATTAACCACAAGGGGGCATACATACTCCTTAGATTCCAGCAGAAAGACTAATTTAAGTAGTAACATGCGGTTTGGTGTATTCTACATTTTCAGTCATTTAGAATTCTCTCTCAGTGGCTAGAACTTTTTAACATTCACGGTTTATTTTACACCTACCTAAATAGAGTTCAGAATACTCCTACCCTGAAAAAGAGCAGTGCTGCAGAAGCCTCTGGTAATGCTGTGGTCACCTCAGCAAAGTATTCAAGAGCAGCTAGTTCTAATATACTGTATTAGAACAGGTAAGTAATAGGAAAACACGGTCCAGAACAGTAGCAAACTTTAGTTTACCGTAAATGGAAGACATGAAAAGTTTATCAAAAGAAATGGGACAAACTGTCGGAAAAGGGAAAAAATGAGAGGGTGGGGAAAAGTGAGCTCCCTGCGCCCGCGCCACGCACCCCTGCATTCTTTCTCCATGACCGCAGTGTTTGGAGCCCACAATAGCAACAGCACGCTTCGCCCCAAGGTCACGGTCTGTGGGGCTGGCCGGCCTCATCAGCCATGTTAAGAATATAGTTAGCCATGTCATCTTCAGTGGGTGCGTCTGACACCACCCAAGATTCGTTTGCTCCAGTCATTTGCAGGCGACAAATAGGGCAATTCCTGTGTCGGTCACTCCTATTAGAGAAGTCAATTAAAGAACAGTTTTTCTTCCTCTTTTTTTTAAAAAACAGGTTTGTTCGAAAATAATACATGTACACGGTTTTTTAAAAAGTAAGTAGCATGAAAGTATACAGTGAAAAATAAATCTCCCCCTCTAACCCAATCTTTGGTTCTCACCCCCAGGGATAAGCACCACTATCCCTGACCAGGCATGATCAATAAATTTCCTTAGATTTTTATTTACTTATTTTTAGAGAGGAGAAGGTGGGGGGAGAGAGAGGGACAGAAACATCAATGTGTGGCTGCCTCTCATGTGCCCCGTACTGGGGCCCTGGCCCAGGTCCTGACTGGGAATCGAACTGGTGACCCTTTGGTTCACCCGCTGGCACTCAATTCACTGAGCCCCCCCAGCCAGGGCTGCTTTTTTTCTTTTTAACTTGTCAATATATCTTGTAGGCCACTACGTACCAGTATGTTAGAGCTGTCTACTCTTTTAAACACACATAGTATGAATAGGCTACCATTCTTTTTAACTAGTCTCCCAGGGAAGAACATTTAGGTTTTTTCCTGTCTTTTGCCACTACAGACAATGAAATGGAAGTATTTGAGGTTTAAAGTAAAAGATAAGTTTACACACAGAAGAATTTTCCTGACAGGAGAAGAGCTTATACACGATCACTTAAATGAGATGTTTTTCAAACGGATTTTTTTTGTCTTGTCAAACATTATTTTGGAACTTTCAAAAATACCATATTTGAGCCAGAAACATGTCATACAGGGAGAATGTTTCTCTCTTCCTCTCTCAGTGAAACCTGAGACCAAAGTAATTAAATTATATCAACTGCTCTTTGGCTTTTGTGCAAAAATGAAGAAAGCTGTTCCAAAGACTACATGTGAACCTGGTACACACGCTGTTACCCGGTTTCAGCTCTGGTTCCTCAGAGACACTTTACAAGGTAACGTGTGTGCTCTTCTGAGCACAAAAGCCACAATTTAAAAAAAGTCAGCTTCGGCTTCTGGTCAATAGGGACAGACTGGATGGATAGCAGATGACAAAGGACAATCGTCCCTGAGCGATGGGAAGCCAAGGAGATGAGCCCTGTAACTGCCCCAGCTCGCTGCCTTGGGCGTCTCTTGGCCAGAGGAAGCAGGGGGATCCGCGGTGGAGCTTGGTCGGCTCCCCTCGTTGAAGGGACAGAGCTGAGAATCTCAGGAGGCTGAGGCAGCTAGAGGTCACAGGGCAGGGAACTGGTGTGGAGAAAGCGGCACAAAGGGAAAGTTCCCGAATCTGCCGAAGGTTCCCCTAGTATATTCAGCTGTGTGCATGTGAGGAAGCTGCTTGATGCTGAGGAATCACCCAGAAGGATTTGAGGGGACAGTACCCAAAGCTTGCGAAGGGCCTGGGACATTGCCTGTTCCCACCAGCCAGACTGGACAACCGTACAACACACAGAGAGCATCGAGCACTCTGAAGGGCCTCGCCCCACTAGTAGGACATAATTCGCTCTAAACTAAACACTGCTCTGCTCCTGCCTAACAAATCGTAAAAGCAAGACGCAAAAAGATCAAACCGTTTCCAAGTAACTATATTTCAGAACAAAGCTCAAGAATATTTATAGTAATACAAAAATACCCAGTACCCAAAAAGGTAAAAATCACAATGTCTGGCACCCAGTCAAGATCTACCAGCCATAAAAAGAAGCAGAAGAATACAACCCAAAATGAAGAGAAAAGCCAGTGAAAACCAATCCAAAATTGACACAAATGTTAGAAGTAGCAGAGAAGAAAATGAAAGGTTATGATACCCATATTCCACATATTAAAAAAATACTAGAGGAGTACCTGAACAACAATAAAAAAAGAAAAAAGAAAGACGCTGTCATTGTCTGGAGTATCTGAGACCTTGCTTCCTGGAATTGTCATCAATTTGGCTCGTATAACATATAAATTTTCTGTTAAAAAAATAAAATACTAGAGGAAAGATCAAACACATAAGTAGAGACAGAGAAGATATTTAAAAATTCAAATCAAAGTTTTAGAGATGAAAACACCTATCTGAAGTAAAAAACACACTGGATGAGAATTAACGGCAAGTTAGATATTGTAGAAGAAAGATCAGTGATTTGAAAAGACACAGCACTATTTACTATCCAAAATAAAACAGAGAAAATGACTAAAAAAATGTAAAAAAGGACAATAGCATCATTGAACCACGGGACAACTTCGAGTGGTCCAACATGTGTAGCCACAGTCCCAGAAGGAAGAGGAGAGAACAGAAAAAAATATTTGAGAAATAATGGTGAAAATACTTCCAAAACTGACAATACCATAAACCTACAAATCCGATGAACTCGATGAACCCTAAGAACAAAGAATGTGAGGAAAACTACTCCGAGGCACATCCTAATCGAATTGATCAAGGCCAGTCAAAATCAAAACAACAACAACAAACAAACATCTTAGAAGCAACCAGGGGGGGAAAAGGTACAATAACCAACCACACGGGGAAAAAAAAAGGATGAGAGATTTCTGATAGGAAACAATGCAAGAAAAATGAGAATGAAGCAACATCTTTAAGTACTGAAAAAAAGACTATCAGTCTGGAATTCTATATCCAGAATAAATATTTTTGAAAAATGACATTCAGACATTTAAGAAAATCCTAAGCAATCTACAAAAAAAGCTATCACAATAATAAATGAATTTAATAAGGTTGCAGAATGTAAGAATTGAAACACAAAAACCAATTATATTTTTATATACTAGCAACAAATAATCATACACTGAAATTTAAAAATACCATTTAAAATAGCATAAGAAATATAAAGTACATAGGGATAAAATCTGTCAGAGATAATGTAACACTGAAGACTATAAAAATTGGTAAGAGAAATTAAACAAGACTTAAATAAATGGAGGAAATATACTGTGTTTGTGGACTGGAAGACTGGGTACTGTTAATAAGGTAACACTCTCCAAACCGATCTCCAATCCCAACCAAAATCCTTACGGCTTTTTTGTGGGAAGTGACAAGTTGATTTTAAAACTCATACTGAAATTTGAAAGACCTGGAACAGCCAAAACAACTTTGAAAAATAAGAACAAAGTTTGAGGACGAACACTTCCTGATTTTAAAAGCTAGACAGTAATCAAGATACTGAGGTACTGGTATGAAATAGACAAATAGATCAATGGAAGAGAACAGAACCCGGAAATATACCCACATGTATTTGAACAAATGCTTTTCAACAAAGGTGCAGAGGCAATTTACTAAAGATAGATAGTCTTTTCAACAAAATGTGCTGGAGAAATTGGGAGTCATATGCAAAAAAAGAATTTTGATCAATACCTCACACTCCATTAAATAATTACCTCAAAGTGGGTCATAGGCCCAAATGTAAAACCTGAAAACAGTAAAGCTCTCAGAAGACAGACAAAGATTTCTTAGGTATGACACTAAGATCACTCTCCATAAATCACAAACTGATATACTGAACCTTGTCAAAATTCAAAACTGCTACTCTTTGAAAGACATTCTTGAGAGAGTGAAAAGGCAAATCACAGAGTGGGAGAAAGTATTTGCAAATCATACATCTAATAAAGGATATATATCAATAATCCACAAAGAACTCACAAACTTTGAATGACACTTCACCAAAGACAAATAGATGGTAAATTAGCACATGAAAAGATGCTCAACATCACCAGTCAGTAGGGAAATGCAAATTAAAATCACAATGAGATACCACTACACATCTCAAGAACGGCTAAAACTGAAAGGACTGACCAAACCAAGTGCTGACAAGGTTGTAGAGCAATTGCATCTCCTCTTCCCGGCTGGTGGAAGTGTAAAATGGTACAGCTACTTTAGAAAACAGCCGTCAGTTTCTTAAAAAGTTAAATGTATGACACGTATACCTACCATGTGATCTAGCCATTCTATTTCTAGGTATTTACCCAAGAAAAAACCCCAAAATGTATGTCCATAAAATGACTTTCCCACCAATGTATATAAAAGGTTTTTTTGTAAATGTATTCTGGTGAGTTTGAAAACTGCCATGATTTCAAAGTAATGATCACAGTAAATGGTATTTATTCTACGTAATGCGATAAAAAAGTATCTACGACTCTCCTATCAACTATAATATACACAAAGATTTCCAATCCCTATTACTGACTTTGTCACAGGTACTAAACTTTTTAGGGAGAGGGAAATGTTATCTTGATTGTCACACTGGTTACATGGTTGTAAAAAAATGTCAAAATGTATTGAAATATACGCATAAAATGGGTGCATTTTATTGCATGTATGTTATGCTTTGTTAAGTGGCTTTTAAAATAAAAATAATTAATTTAATAGATACTGCCAAAATGTACTCCAAAGTAGTTGCACCAATTCATATACTGACCTACAACATATAACAGTGCTAGTTTCTCCTCAGGCTTGCCAATACTATATGTGCTAAAACCTTGTCCTTCTTGTAAGTGAAAGTGGTTTTTGTAATACTGTTTTATTTTTATTTGTGTCACTATAAGGATAACTGTCTTTCACTTGATATTTGAAGAGATCTAGATTTTGTACTTTTGGATAGATGGGCAGGGTCTGAAAAAAAAGTAGTGTTTTTAACTTCTAAATTTGGAGACTGAATTTCCATTTATTTTAGCAAGAGAAACACTGTCAAAATTAAAAAAATACAATGTTTAAAAAAGAATTTATCTGTAATAGCCAAAATTGGAAACAACTCAAAGCCCATCAACAGGTGAATGGATTAATAAGCTGTGATACAGCCATACAATGAATAAATACTATTTGGCAATAAGAAGGAACTACTGATACAACATGGGTAAATCTCAAAATAATTATATTGAAAGAAAGAAGCCAGACAAAAATCGAGTAAATACTGTATGATTTCAGTTATAAAGATTCTAGAAAACCCAAACTATTTTAGAGTGGCTGAGAGCGGAGCAGCGGTTGCCTGCTGGCCTTGACCATGGTCTGTATTGTCATGATGGCATTTGTGCATGTGTCAAAATGTATCCAACTGTGCTTTAAATATACCTAGTTTACTGGACACCAACGATAAATTCTCCTAGATGTGATTCTTACTTTGTGAATTAATGAGCTTGATTAGCTCATTTCTCAAGTTCCCTCCAGGTCCAATTATGCAGGGCTTCATATTATTTCCACTGATCATATAGAAAGGAAAAATGGAAGCATGAGATTCTAGACTCAAACCAGGCACAAATCTCCTTAAGCAAAAGTAAACTGCCAAAACTAAAATACACCCTCACATTTACATTTTTAACCATTTGGAGGTATGGCATAAAATTCAAAGTACTGTCCTGGCTAGTGTGGCTCAGTGGATTGAGCACGGGCCTGCAAACCAAAGGGTTGCTGGTTCTATTTCCAGTCAGAGCACACACTTGGGTTGCGGGCCAGGTTCCCCCACTCCGCTGTAGGGGGCGTGCAAGAGGCAACAGCACATTGATGTCTCTCTCCCTCTCTTTCTCCCTCCCTTCCCCTCTCTCTAAAAATAAATAAACAAATAAAATTCAAAGGACTAAAGAACAAAATCTCTTATCCTTAACTACAATATTTTTGTACTTTAGGGAGTTTATTCATTTATGTGCTCCCATCTGACCTTGGCCTATCCCATGAAGACCGCAGATGACTTACCATTTATCAATGCACTTCTGACAAAAGCTGTGAGCACAGGGCAAGATGTGGTCGGCTCGACCGTCCATACAGATGCAGCACTCCTCCTCGTCGGTCAGCTGCTTCACCCTGCAACGAGAACACAGCTGGAGCAACACCTGGCTGTCACCATGGTTTAAGCTTTATTCCCACTGACTTAAAAAGCATTATTGAACATTTATGTGCCCTCAGATGAAGCAAATGACATGCAATATCAGACTAAATTAACACACCTTTCAGGGAAGGCAATTATATTAGGGAAGAAGTAGTAAGGGGAAAATTTCATACAGAAAGACTGGATGAAAGATACATTCTGCAATGGTTAAAAGAAAATACGGACAAAAACTGGAAATACGCAGGTCTCTCTGAAAATAACTTAGCCAATTTAAATCATATTAAACTTATATAAGTGAGTTCAACCAATACATGATTTTTCACCATGCAGGACACGAGGCTCTCTGGTATATGGGCCTTGCCACCAGGGCCTTCCTGTCTGATGCCGATAAGGAGCACACACATGAAAACCTGCTTCGTCCCAACTACTGGGCGCTCCAGGAAACACAAAGGAGAGGGAGAGCAAGGTCTCCGTCCTCAAAGAGCTCTCGAAGAGAGGTCGCCTCCTCCACTCCCGCCGCAGCTGCGAGTGCCCCGAGTGGGCCCGTGCCTCTGCGTGCGCTGCTGTCCTTTCTTGCGACACCTTTGTGAGTTCAGTAAACGCCAACCTCAGCAACTCAGCCAAAAGGTTATTTTCCTATTCTCAAAACCAACATTTGCCGCAATGAAAGAACTAAAATACTGTATTTCCGTTGGCTGTTTATTGGTGGGTCCGCATAACATAAACTGTAAGCTCTTTGAATAAAGGGAGTCTGTCTTTGGTTCTCAATAAATATTTCTTGAAGTGATTTTAATTTGCTTTTATCCTTTGCACTGTTCTGTAATTTCTAGGTTTTCCTCATCAAGCATGTATTACTTTTTTAATTACACAAAAATTGAATGTTTCAATGTATAGCAAATAGACTAATAAGCTTAAGGGTAGAAGCTATCTAACATGTTTTTAATTCCCTGCTGTGTTTAAACTACTGTATATAAGACATTGAGATAGCACTTTAAAATACATTAATTTGAACATAAAACAATATAAGCGAATGTGCATTCCAGGTAGTAAGTGCGAAGTGAAGGAGGAGGAAATGAGTATACTTCAAACTTGTTGGAAAGATGAGGTAGAAAAACGACAGCATTTGGACAAAGAACATGGCAGGTGAATAAAAAAGCTGCAGAGGCAGGAAAAACACTGTGGGGGGGTGTGTGCACGCGCACACATGCCTGGTGCGACACTCCAGGAAGAAAATGGAGAGAAAAGGTTGCTTAAATATGGCAGAGATGCTCTGATCCTTGAATATCAAATTGAAAAGTTTAAGCTTGTTCTGATAGGCGAACTACAATCAGAGTTTGATCAAGAGGAAAGTGAACCCCGACTGAAATAAGACTCTAGGAGGAATGACTGGAAGTGCGGCACGAGGGACAATCTAGAGGGAAGAAAACCAATGACATCCTGATCTCAGGGATCCACTCAGGAGGTATTTGGGGCCCGGTAAGGGGTGTTACCACAGACACTTATCGGGACGTGGTAAGAGACTAAATGTTATGCTTCACTAATAGGGTGAAACAGGGTAGCCACTGAGCTGAAACGGGCAAACTGAAAGAAAACCTAGAGGGATGTGGATCTAATGTATTTGATTTTTTTTCCCATATAACATTCATCTCAATGTTTAAGTGACTTTTAGGTGCTACATACTGTGCTAGACCCAGATGAACTGGGGTCTCTGCTTTTGAGGTGCTTACCGTTTACATCTAAGGCTGTGGACTCGGGTGTCGGCAGCGGAGAAGGTACCTGGATCTCTAAAGAGTGACAGAGTTCTCTGAAGGACAGAGTTTGAAAGTGAGGAGCAGAGAGCTATGAAGAGCAGCATTCTGGACAGAGGTAGAACAGGAGGCACAGAAACAGCCAATGGAGCCTGTCACGTGGTGTTTCGCTACCCTGCCAGCAGTGCAGTGACCAGAAGAAGGAAGAAGAGACTTGCTCTACTTGTCCTTGTTGGACCACCCATGGAGCCTTCAGTTCTTTGCTCCCTAATGACATGTTGACGGACCATCCAGGAATGCCTCTAGGACCCAGAAAAGACTCATATAAACAATGGCTGAAGGAACTGGGGATGCTTATCCTGGAGAACAGAGGCTCAGTGGGAATTTGATTACCCTTTTCAAATATACGCAGGGCTGGAAAAAGAGAACAGATTGTTTTGGTGGAATTCCGAAAGGCACTGCCACCGAAATAAGTAGACTACGGTCGAAATTTACTAATTGTGATAGATAACTCCTACAGACATATCGGTATGGGCCAGGTACTGTTCTAAGCATTTTACACATACAACTCACTTAACGCTCTCAAGGGTCCTATGAAGCAGATACTATTGTTATCACCCTCTTTTAAAAGATGGGAAAACCAAGGAAAGAGAGTTTAGGAACTTGTTCCAAGCCACACAGCTAGGAGTACAGCCAGAATTGGAACGCAGGCAGCCTGGTTCTAGAGTCTGTGCTGTGCTGCCTCGAGAGAGCCCGCTCCTGGCCTCCCAGGAACACAGCACCAAGGGAAGGTGGCCGAGTAATCAGAACCATCCGTGCAAGAACAGGCTTGCTTCTCTGAGGCTGTGAGTCCCACGTAACTGCACTTTTCAAGTACAAGCTGGACTACCACTTGGCTAAAGGTCATCAGTAGAGCCTCGCTATTCAAAGTGTTATTCACGAAACAGCAGCAGTGACACTACCTGGAGGCTTGGTAAATCTCCAGCTCCTCCTCCAAACCACTGTCGAAGTTGAGGAGGCGCCGAGGCACAGGATCTTCATGCCCCAGAGAACTACTGGCAGCATGGCTGTACGGCCAGACAGGCCAGAATGTGAATCTCACGCCAATTTCTATGTGACTCAATGAGTTTATACATGTACAGTGCTCACTGGAATGCCTAATATCCTATAAGTACTGGATAAATATAAACCACTCATAGAAATATGCATCAAATGTAAGGCTGAACCAAAAAAATACCTCTTAAGATCCCCTTCGACTTGAAAAATCTAGTTTTCTATTATCAGGGTATAAAAAAAACCTCCCAAACTAAAAGAACATACAAAGGCAAGAAGCAGCCCTACCCTGATCCGACGCTGAGTTTTCTAGTCTGGAGGGCGCTGTAAAAGGAAGAAAAATCTTATCTCCTTCATTACGATGATTGCAACAAGAGAAAACTATTATTTTCATTTCATTTGCTACCCGAGCTTAAATATACTGGTGACTACTATTCTTGGCTTTCAAAACATTGTGTATAAATAATCATAAGTTTGAAGAGGGAGAGAGAAAAAAAAGCAGAAAATCAGACATTTGTCTTTGAAAGATTACCTTAAAAGATACAGGAAAGATAAGCCTTAATGCTGCCTATAATGTTCTGAAATTCATTCGGCATTTTAGTAACATCTGTACAGCCCAGCCTAGAAAACCAAACACTCCTATCATAAACAGAAAATGATAAATGGAAAATATAATTTTACTAAAACATAGTATTTGGAAACCAGGTGGTTGAGAATAGACCGGAAAATGCAATTGGAGCAATAAAAGAGAAATTCTTATTAAACATATCTTTAACTTCAAGCTAAAAGACACTAATGGTACAGGTTTCTGCTGTCTACCCTATATGACAATAAGGCAGGATGTCAACATGTCTGGACCCATGTAAGGCTTTCTAATGAGGCATTCACCAGTTTAAATTATGGTCATGGTTCTCAGATGGCAACAGGTGGGAGCTCTCACGTGCCAAAAGCAGTCCAGAGAAGGAAGAGCTAGTGTAGACAGAGCACTAATGCCTTAGGCCAGAGTAAACAAGCACCATCACAGAAACCTCTGGCTGGCTTCACTTCCCTCTGGTATATGTGACCTGGGCATCAACCACTTGTTCATTCCTGAGTGCGCTGCCAGCTGCTGGAGCCAGTATTTACAACCTGAATGCTCTGACTGCATACTTCTAAGGAAAGTGGAATGATTTTGCCATTCTTGGACCTAATTTCCTGCAGGGCTTGATTGTCCAGGAACTTAAATATCTGTTACAAGAGGCATATTAACGACAAATCTTTTGTCATTAAGTGTAAGCCTGTGGAGAGGACAGTGGATTCATGGAAACAGAGATGACAGAAATATTACCTGACCGGAGCCATCCTAGCTTTTCTTTAATTTGGTGCTCTCACAGTGTCCTGATGCACGGAATAGCCAAAAGCTGATGTGGGACATTATATCCAATGAGACAAAAAGTAATGTGATTTAAGACATGACAAAGGGCGCCAGCAAAAATATGTATGAGATTTTAGTAGCTTGCATATAAGAGAATAAGAGAAACTTGGTACGTGTGTATAGTATACCTTCCCATCCAAAGGCTAGCCTGACACGATGTCACAGACGATGAGTTTTCACTGGGGTCCTCAGAGGTGGAGCTCTGCGCCAATACTCCTGCTGCCTGACTTGTGATATCTTTATAAAGCTGAAGAAACTGGTACAAATTCATGATCCGCGATGCTTCCACAATGCCACTGCCCTTGTTAATCTAAATATAAGAAGAAGAAAAAGAAAAAAAAACCCACCTCAATAATTTCTCTGATCAGTTTTTCCCCAAGATGAGGAACAAATACTTAGTAAAGCATCTAAGGAAATACAAGTTTTCCAGGTCTGAAAAATACCCAACAAGAGAGCGAGAATCTGAGCAAATAAATGTCATGTCCCCTACATTTATGGGGTTTAAAGTAGTACACAAATTTATGTTGTTTGATACTCACCCTTGTAGAGCTGATTGGGCATCATCTTGTTTATGGTTGATGAGATCAGGCAATTTGCCCAGACTTAAGAAATTAATTTCTACTTCTGGTCAAGATGGAGGCATAGGCAAACATGGCTTGCCTCTTCACACAACCACATCAAAATTACAACGAAACTATAGAACAACCATCACTTGAACCATCAGAAATCAAGTTCAATGCCACAAGATTCCATGTTGTGAAAATGGCAGAACCATTGCTAATAATCACAATTGATTAAATTTTGAGATGGTAAGATCCACATGGACAAGCAAATATGTAACATTCTTTGTAGCAGAAGACTATACGTGGGGTTGAGGACAAACGGAATTAAAGGTAATAGGAATTTATGGATTACAAAATAGATTTTCAGAGCTGAAGAAACTGGGCCAGTCTTCCTTCGGTACTGCATAGTTCAGAAGAAATTAGGGAATAATTCATATAGATACAGTATTTAATAGCAAAGTTTATCAAACTGCAACTATTATAATCAGAGGATTCATGCAACAAGTATTTACTGACTACCTATAACGTTATAGGTACTATGTACACTGTTCGAAGCACCGGTGATGTAGCGTGTATAACAGGAAAAAACCCTGCCCTCATGGAGGTTACACTGTAAGTTGGAAAGACATACAATAAATTCACACTGGACAGAAATAAGTGTTATGGAGAAGGTTAACAGAGTTGAAATGCTAAAGGGTTGCAGGGAAGGCCTCACAGACAAGGTGACATTAAAGAACTGAAAAGGGTGTAAGAGTGAGCACATAGATGTTTGGAGGAAAGACCATTCCAGGCTGAGTGAACAGGAAGTGCACAGGCTGTGGGCAGAAGTGTACCCGGCAAGGAGCACAAGGAGGCAGGCGAGGAGCCCGGGGCGCCTGGAACAGAACAGAGAGAGGGAGGAGTGGGAGAAGATGAGGTTACGGGGTGAGGTGGGGACAGGATGCATAAGACACTCTATTGACCATGACACTAAAGAAAGAAGTCTCCTGACCCAGGTGTGGGTTATGAGGAATGGACCTCAGGGCACTCATGAATGCCCAATTTATTGTCTATATACATATGGATGATTTTACTGTGGGTTTGAGAGCAGGAGTCGGGATAGGAGAAGGCCTAATAAAATCTGTTCCTTCATTTTCACCAAGGTCTCAGAGGTTAAAAACCATCTGTTGTAATCAACCCATGGACGGATAAGGCTTCCAAATACTCTACGACAGCTGCCATTATATCTTTTAGCACAGTTGATACATACAATTATCTAAAATTTAAAGATGAACTAAGAGACAGTATATTGATGGTGAAAAATTCATTCCATAACTAAAAATTACTAAAAGAAAACAAAAAAAACCAAATCTTCTAATGGATTTTAAGATTATTATTTAATAAATAAAACCCAGTGTTCTTAAAAGAAATGATTTCCTAAGATAACTTTAATTTTTAAGAAGTCATCTTAGAGCTAGTAGGGTGTTACCTTAGGATTTTACAGCCAGCTAAATCCAAAAAGACAGGCAGAAGGTATAAGGATGAGAGCTTACTGCCACCTTTCTTGATTATAAAAATTTCTGCTATATGGTAATTATATAACCAGAGATTTGAACAGTTAACCTGGAAGGCGGTAACAGTATCAAAACTGTTTTATATAGCTTTATAAATAAATGTCAGTAATAACCAAGTTATAAACATTTATTTTTACCATATTATATTATACCATTAAATGTGGTCTAATCACCAAAACAGTTTAAACTTGGCACTGGAAGTCTCCATCGCCCTCACCTTGGTGCAGATCACCCGCACAACCACTTTCCAGAAGGCAGAGGAGTCAGACCCGGGCTGTACCTCAAAGAGAAGATGTTTTTGCTGGCCAGAAGCCACTTTAGCAGTTCTGAAAAGAGACAAACGCATTTTAAAAATTTTATGAAAAGTCATATAAAATAATGGAGCCATGAAACCAGATTCAAGAAACACTTTAAAACAGAGAGGGCAATTTGAAGAAAACACACAAAGACTAATAATAATGATTGTAGTAATTAGATTTTTTAAAACACAGGGACAGAGTTTTGATTAAACATACTATTTAATTTCCAAGGTCTTTAAAGTCAACAGCTTTATAGTAGAATGATATTTATAAATATTTCTGCCATATCTAGTATCTCAATGGTCTTTAAATTTTTAATAGACATCAATGAAAAACATGTCCAAGGAATTAGGAATTTAATAAAAGAAAAGCTTTAGCTGGTTTCACTTACCCACATTTTAACTATTGCCTTAGATGTACATAAGTTGTGAAAAAAATCTTGCTTGTGGTTGAGTCCTTATTTAGGCAACAACACTAACACATCACTTTGGAAAAAGCTTATAATTTGGACTGTATCGAGAAAATGATTTAGGGACACTTTAAACGTAGCTTTACTGTCTTCCCCTAGCAGAGCAATTTTAATCCAGAGAGCCACAGGGTTCTTACACACAAATATGACTTTTAGAGGATAATTATCATGCCATCAACACCAATTTAAATCCATTCAGAGACACACTTCGATATTCCTGCTCCCTTCTACCATTGCTCACATTTCTCCCTGAGCACCAGTGGGGATATCACACTCAGAACTAAGTGACTTACAGCCAAATAAATTGAGGCCACTGAAAATTAAGCAACTAGCCCTAGGTCACAAAACCTGCCAGGGAATGTAATTCAGCTGTGCCCGTCCCAGCTGTTTTCTAGCTATCAAGCCTTCTCCTGCATAGGCTTAATTTTGTTTCTCGGACAGCACTGCACTCACGGAACGCCCAACTCTGACCACGGCAAGTGGCCGCAAGAGCCAGATCCACACGGGAGATCCCTGGGCTGGAGAAGTAAGAGGGAGATATTCTTGACCATTTGCTCTCTGTTACACAGTAAACTTAGCTTACGGATGCTTTCACAGGACATTTTATTCAGTATTTTTAGGCAAAATTTTGTATAATAGACTAGGTTTGTATTAAAGTTCTAAGACTCAAAAGGGATGGCAAATGTCACTGACTACTCTTCATGAGTTGAAACAACAGACATAAAGTCATTCCACTGTTATGATACTATTAAATTCTTAACTCAGTTTTACTCCTTAAGAATATGGTCCCAGAAGTAAAGCCTCAAATACTACCATTTGGAGCATTAAAAAAAAAAAAAGTAAAATGCTAAAGTTTTAAAAACCAGTGACTACATTTTTATTATAAAAGATTAAACAATACACATACAGTAAAATGTGAAGTCTCCCTCACTGCCCTCCTTTCCACCAACTCCCCAGAGACTCAGTATGTAGCCTCCTAGTTCATTTTCTATATATTTACTTATATGGGAGGGGACCCTAAAAAAACACCCCAAGATTATCTTCCAGAGGGTGGGCCCCTTGCAGTACAGGCTTCCCCTGCTAGGTGAGTGTCCAGGAACCCATCTGTATCAGTGCACCAGCTGGTGTTGTTGTGAGAGGCTGTGTTCAGCTTCAGTGAATTTTTTTTAATAAACAAAATTCAGTGTTCTTAAAAGAAATGATCTCCTAGGATTACTTTAACTTTTAAGACATTCCTTAATCTTCATGACTGGGTAAAAAAAATTAACTCCAGTCATGTCTACAAAAAAAAACTCTATTTCCCTCTCTTTATCTAATGTGTTCCATATGGCCAAGTATGTTTCTTATCAACCAATACAGCTATCATGAAGCTTACAGAGCAAGTTCACGCATCTTACCCTAAACTATTAATAGGAACTTTAATATAAGTTTATATTTACATTAAGTGGGTTCAGACTGTCTGGTGATTTTGATTAGCTTTTCTTGGGGTTTAAAGAGAGGTTCGAGTGGGATAGTTAAGGTAGGAGAGTAAAACAACACTTTGGCCTTAGGGAGAGCTGGATCTGCCATTAATACCCGAGCAATCATTTTAGGCCTCAGTTAAAAGGTGCAACCCTCAGCAAGTGCCTTGCACACAGCGTGTGCTCGGTGAATGTCAGCTCAATTGAACAGAGTGAAGCGAGAACCTCCTTTCAAATCTCATTTAATGGCAATGCCCTAATTGCCGATACTGTACATCCCAAGGGAGACAGAAGATTTCTCTCACACACACACAGGTAGGAATGTGGGTGCTGCTAGAGAAAGATTTAATAGAGAGAAGTGACATCTGCTCACCTGTCATCACTAGGGGAGAAAACACACATAGAAAAAGTAGTATTTTAAAAGCGTAACAATCTGAGGCCATTCAGGGATGAAGAGCCCGCTGTATTTTAATAGCTTCTATACAGATCAATATAACAATTGACACAATAAAGAATAAACTCACAAACCCAAAAGACTAAGTTCTATTAAATGTGCTCCTTAAGAAGAAATTTATATTCCATTTTAAACATCTGTTCAAGAGTTAAGTAGAGATTTGAAGATGCTAGCTGACTGGAAAGTATCAATAACTAAAATGTCTTATTCTTCCATGATAAATGAGTTATTACTACATGTGTATTTCTTTGGGCTCAAAAGAAGGACTCCATGAACACCCATGGAAGACTTATTTACCTACCGACCGACGAGTGCCCTGGGGCCCCCGGGAGCCCTTCTCCGAGGGCGCTCACGGGCGTGCTCTCGTTACAGAACCCGTTTATCTGCCTGTGTTTAAAATTTCATTTTACGGTCCTTCAATTGCTTTTGTTCCGATTACATATTTTAAAACAGCCACGTAAAGAGTCTTACAGTAGGCACTCAATAAACACTCAGGCCCACTGCTGCTGAGATGTTCAGTCTCAGCAATCAGTACTTCCGGTCGGGCCTTAGACGGTCGTGACATGCGGGGCACACATTCAGGGGGAAATGCAATGAAACCCAGCAAGCCTTACACGTCGTTAAGTTCAGCCACTCTCCCAAGAAATTCTTCGTAAGTTAAGGAGCCACTTTCTCGAACCAGTGTGACGTGTTTTGCTACTTTTTCTGGTAACTTGTTAAGAACCAACTGCGTCTGATCCGAAATTTGCTGTCCCATGATGAAATGATGTCTTTTCAAATCCAGAAAGAGTGTCGCTTCACATAGTTTCTGTCAAATATACATATAGGTTACTTTTATATATACTATAAAAAAGGCAACATATCCACCCCCTCAAGAAAATAAAGAAAAACTAGGAATACATTTCAGTGAGAGAGTTCAGTAAACTTACATGGAGTAAGGTGGAATTTATTAAAAATATATTTTAGAAGTAAAGATATATATTTCTATTTTTTAAAATCACATAGCTAAATGAGAAAACAGGACTCACATGATTGGGAGGGTAATGAACCTCTAACTCCTATAATACTGCCAAGTAAAAACCATTATACAGACACACACTCAGAGGCATTTAAGTGACTGCACTTAATAAGAAGTGTTTACCTTATAAAACTTTTCTCAGAACACTTCCTGACTGCTTACGTGTCAGAGTCAAAACTAAGGGCCTTCCGCATATTATCTCGTATATTTCTCACAATGGCCCTACAAGATGGGCACTGTTATATTTCTATTTTACAGACAAGGAAATAGAGCTAAGTGACTTATCTGAAGTTAAACAGTTGGTGAGTGGTTGAAGTGAACTTTGAACTCATGTTTTTCAGACTCTAGTGCTCATACTCTTAACTACTGTGATATACTACAGTCTTAACATACTAGCTAAAAACATTTGTTGTTCATTCACTTTATAAATGTACAGCTTTTTTAATTGTAAAATATAAATGAAAGATTGTTTGGTTTCAAAAGCCAAAGAAAACTAAAACGTTAAATATTGAACCACCTCACACTTTCTGCTAAAAAAAAAAAAAAGACAGCTCTTTTGCTTTTCAACTCCTCTAGATGTTTTTAACTTAGAATTTATGTAACTTGTTTTCTAAATATAAAGGTGATATTTTAGTTAAAAGTCTGGATCATACTTTAATAACCTATCAATACAGATCAGTAAGTTATTGAAATGACTTAAAAATTTAATCTCAACACATTTATTTAATAACAAGTCAGGTAGACCAGCTGAAGTTGTTAGTAATCAAATTGAGATGTTAATTGAGAACAATCAGTGTTATCACAAGGGAAGAGAGCCCACATACTGAAAATAGCCAAATCAATAAAATTACTGGTGAAAATAATAAGTGTCTTTTATTTTATGGAAAAAAAATATGGGCTTTTTGGTCAACCCAAGAGTAACAATTTCATAGAAAAAATTTTGTCAGAAAACCTGCTTTATTATTTAATAAAAAAATTAAGTTATAACTGTAAACATAAAATACATAACTTTAAAATACAAAAACATTTGCAATAAGAATTCTTAGTAACCATAAACATGCAAATTTACTTCAGGTATTAAAATTTAAGGTACTGTATTTGAGACTTACTCCTTTAGTTATAGTAAACACAGGAAAAATACAATTGTAATAAAAAAAGGGAAACTCAACAGTCATTATTTTGAATCTGAGCCTACTTGGCAACAATAAATATTATATATAGAGATAAACAACAGGAAGTTGTTGAGAAAGATCCAAGCCACTAAAAAAAAATCTGAGTGCAAAATTATATTTTCAGATATAGCCAAGTGGATTGACAGCAACTGTATCAAAGGGAAACAAAGATCTTAGGGTATTCAATGTTAGTGATTTCTGAATTTTAAAGACTAGTAAAATTTCAGAGCACCCTGGATGCACATTTATTTTTATTCTAAAAGAGAGTTTTCAAAAATAAAAAAATCCCCCAAACTTAACAAAAATTTTAAAAGGAACAATTTATAACTTGAAACGTGGAAGGATGTATTAGTCCTTCCCACGAAGGCAGTAAGCTCACACTGACATGTACTACATATATATACATACACTATTGCCCATAGTTTTCTTGTTCTAACCCAAACTTGTGAAAACATCAGGAGCCAATGCTTGTAGAGCAGTGTTTGGGAGCCACTGTGTCAAACGGCCTTTTTAAAAATTAAATTCAACAAGCACCACGTGCTTGGCGCTGTGCTGTGTTCGGGGGGTACAAGAGTGAGTGAAAGAAACATGGCTGTTGCCACCATGGAGCATCTGATTTGGTGGGCACGAGACAGACAATTATGCCAACAGGTATGCAACTACAGAATCAAAGAGCTACGCCAAACAAGGACAAGGTGCTACAAAAGCCTATAAATGGGGACCTGACCTAGTCTTGTGTCAGGGACAAAGTCCTCGGGTCAGCGACATTTGATTTGAGATCAGTCAGACTGAGTCAGAGAAGAGGGTTAGAGGCAGGGTGAGGGGAAGACACTGCAAGCAGAGGTCGCAGCGGGCGCCCAGCACGGCAAGGAGCATGGTGGCTCTGAGGCCACAGAAAAGGCCAGTTACTAAAGCAGAGAGGCAGGGGGAGATGGCCACTGGCGCCAAGAGAGGGGCTGTTGACCATTTGTCATCGATGGCCCAAAGACAAGGCTGCATGCCTGCCCAATCAGTGGGTGACTAAACCTGGAATAAAGAATGTACGCTGAATACCAGAATCAAGACCGAAATAGAGACTGATTTTCTGAAATGAAATAAATTACACCAAATATGACTAAAAGTTAATCCTGAACATGTCTTGAAAAGCCAACTGCACGGAAACACACAGGGAAGATGTGCCAAAAGCAGTTAAAATATAAATGTCTGAGGGTGCCAGTCAAAAAAGGCAACAATAAATAGGGGCAAGGAAGATGTTAAATAATCATCAACTCTTGTTAGAAGCAGATGTCGAGAGCAAGAGCCCAGTCCCATTGTGCTCTGTATTGCTTGAACCACAGTGAAGTTTGCGACCAGCTCTTAGCAGTCACATTTTTAAAGGGCACCTAGTCATTTGAACATACTTGGTAAAGTGTACAAGATGTTATAGATCTAGAAAAGGAAACAAAGGCATTTATTCTAGCTAATCACAGTTCAGTAATGACGTGGAGCAACATGACAGGTTCGTTCAAATATTTGAAGAGGTTTCATGGGGAAGAGGAAGTCAGATTTATTTATATAGTTACAGAGAACATACTAGCCAAGTAAGTGTAAGTTAGGCAGGTTTCAGGTCAAAGTAAGAAATTTCCTTTCATCCATAATTATCTAGAAGTGTCATTAATGTATGTGATCTTTCTTTCATTAAAAGTATGGAAGTGTTTGTTATTTTTTTAAAGATTTTATTTATTTATTTTTAGAGAGAGGGGAAGAGAGGGAGGGGGACAGAAGGTGAGAGAAACATCAATGTGTGGTTGCCTCTTGCAAGCCCCCCGACTGGGGACCTAGCCTGAAACCTAGGCAGGTGCCCTGACTGGGAATTGAACTGGCGAAAGAACCCTTTGCTTTGTAGTCCAGTGCTCAATCCACTGAGCCACACCAGCCAGGGCCAAAGTGTTTAAATACAGATTAGTAAATTTCCACCTATTGAGAGTTTTAAAGAGGACTTGCTTGGGTGAGAAGTGGAGTAGGTGACCTGTAACCTAATATTTTACTCCCAAAGTGAGACTTAAATTCCCTCTAGCTTTTCCTGTATCAATCCAATCTAAACGCAATAAAAGATTTAATCAACCAGACTGAAAACTTTAAATTACACTTATATTACTTAACAAAAAAATAAAAATCAAAGTTTTGAAATACAGCCTGAACAGTGTAAAAACATGTAATGATAATTTAATCAATGTGCCCATCATATACTTCAGAGAAGCCTTAGCTACGTATTGAATTAGAAAATGGTCCTTTCTCTTTCTGCAGTTTTGACTTGGTGCCCTAACTTTGACTGACAGGTTTATAACTTGAGGCAACATATTAATTTGTTATCCTGTAATTGCATCTGGTATCTGGCAAACCTGATTATTACAAACTCCTCTGGTTAAAAGGAAACACTACCTAGGGAAGAGCCTGGAACAGTGGTTCTCAACCTGGTTCAGTGGAGAGAGCCTGGAATTTATGGCTCACTTTGAACTATAAAATAATGAAAATATTAATGTCTATCACTAATATAAAATATGACTCTGTGATCTATATGCAATATAAAACCACACTCAAGGGTGCATGTTCACAAAAACCATCTGTTGAGGACATCCTCTAGTCAGCAGACATGGGTTTTCCAGTGTCCCCCTTTGGTGGCTCTGCACATTCTTCTATCACAGCACATATCAGCTAGGTCACTTGACCACGCCCCTCTGTGAGCTTCTCAGGATAACAGCTATGTTCTCTCTTTTGGCAGATATATAAGCATACACTAAATGTTTATGAATGGATACAATAAACATTGTTGACAGCTTTTTAAAATTATTCACTCAGTATTCTTTTGACTTGTTCACCTGTTCAGACATCTACCAAGACTAACTTGGAGAGAAGCCGAAGTTAAAAACAAAATAAATAAATGGAGACTTCTGGCCAAGATGGAGGTGTAGGTAGACACCCTGTGCCTCCTCGCACAACCAAAAGGACAACAAAAATTTAGAATCAAAAAACCCCAGAACTGACAGAAAATTAACTGTATGGAAGTCCGACAACCAAGGAGTTAAAGAAGACACATTCATCCAGACCAGTAGGGGGAGTGGAGACAGGCAGCTGGGCAGAGAGGACTTGTGGCAAGGCGGCGCCTGGTGGACCTAGTGAGGCTGCAGATAGTGGAGCCGGGCGTGCAAGGCTGCAGCTGGCTGGCAAGGCAGTAGAGGGAAGACCAGTGAGGCGGTGGACTGCAGACTGGGGGG
>PVKM010013200.1:0-30548 GCA_004027735.1 Carollia perspicillata
GGCTGCTACTGTAAATAACATAGAATACTCTCTTGCTGTCTTAAACCATTTTTGTCTTACCCCTCCAATGGATCACAGAGAAGAATAGGGGGAAGCAGTGAACACTATGATACCCAAGGAGACTGCACCACTGAACCTCACAGGTGCTCTATTACAGAAGCTCACACCATAAACCCAGGGACCCAGAACAGGTCAATTTGAGAAGCTGAGGCTAATAAGAAGAATCTCACAAACAATGGGAAGACAAAGAAACATTCCCCAAATGAAAGGGAAGGAGGAAACCCCAGAAAGAATGCTAAACAAAATAGAGGCAACTCAACTATCAGATGCTGAGTTCAAAGCAATGGTCACCAGGAAGCTCCATGAGCTCACAACCAACTACCAGAAACTACAAGGAAGCTACAGTGAACTCACTGCAGACTATATCAATATGAAAAAGGAGATAGAAAATAACAAGGGCCAAGAGGAAATGAAGAATACAATATCTGAACTGAGGAACACAGTAGAAGGAATCAAAAGCAGGATAGGTGAAGCAGAAGATCCAATCAGCGAGCTGGAGGACAAAATAAAAAAAAAAAACACACACACACAGAAAGAGCAGGAAAAGGAAAAGAGGCTCAGAAAAAATGAAGAGGGATTAAGAGAAATACAAGACAATATGAAATGTAATAATATCCAAATAATAGGGATACCAGAAGAAGAAGAAGAAGAAAAAGGGATAGAAAACCTATTTGAAAAGGTAATTATGGAAAACTTCCCTAATCTGATGAGAGAAAAAGTCACACAAATCCAAGAAACACAGAGAGTCCCAATCAAGAGGAACCCAAAGAGGCCCACACCAAGACATATCAGAATAAAAATGGCAAAATACCAAGACAAAGAGAGAATCTTAAAGGCAGCAAGGGAGAAGAAGGAAATAACATACAAGGGAGCCCTGATAAGGTTAGCAACTGACTTCTCAATGGAAATGCTTCAAGCCAGAAGAGAATGGCAAGAAATATTCCAAGTAATGTGAACCAGAGGCCTGCAACCAAGGATGTTTTACCCAGCAAGACTTTCAATCAAGCTAGAAGGCCAAATAAGGAGCTTTTTAGACAAAAGAAGTCTAAAAGAATATACCTCCACCAAACCAGCTCTGCAAGACATGCTAAAGGGACTGCTCTATGGAAAGGAAGGAAAAGAGAGACAGAGAAAGAGGAACACAGGTATGAAGATGACAAAGAATAAGAACCTATCAATAATAACCTTAAATGTAAATGGATTAAATGCTCCAATTAAAAGACATAGAATAGCTGAATGGATAAGAATACATGATCCACACTTATGCTGCCTACAAGAGACCCACCTTAGGACAAAAGACCTACACAGATTGAAAGTTAAGGGCTGGAAACAAATATTCCAAGCAAATGGACAGGAAAAAAAGCTGGGGTAGCAATACTCATATCAGACAAAATAGAGTTCAAAAGAAGGGCCATAAAGAGAGACCCAGAAGGTCACTTCATAATACTCAAGGGAAGACTCCACCAAGAAGACATAAACATTGTAAATATTTGTGCACCCAATGTAGGAGCACCCAAATACATAAAGAAAATCTTACAGGACTTCAAGAAGGATATCGACAACAACACAATTATAGTAGGGGATTTTAACACCCCACTGTCAAAAATGGACAGATCTTCCAAACAAAATATCAACAAAGATGTTGTGACATTGAACAAAGCCCTAGATGAAATGGACTTAACTGATATATATATAGAGAGAGCTTTTCATCCCAAATAAGCTAAATACACAGTCTTCTCAAATGCACATGGAACATTTTCAAAGATACACTACATGATACAGCACAAAACAAGTCTCAACAAATTCAAGAAAATTGAAATCATACCAAGTATCTTCTCCAACCACAAGGGAATGAAACTAGAAACTAACCCCAAGGGGGAAAAAAACCCCAAACACTCAAAATCATGGAGTTTGAAGAGCATGCTATTAAACAATGAATGGGTAAAGAATGAAATTCAAGAAGAAATCAAAAAATTTCTGGAAACAAATGAAAATGAACTCACAACAACTCAAAATTCATGGGACACAGCAAAGGCAGTCCTGAGAGGGAAGTTCATAGCAATACAGGCCTACCTGAAAAAGACAGAAACATTTCACACAGACAACCTAACCCTATGCCTACAAGAACTCAAGGGACAACAACAAAGACAGCCCAGAGCTAGTAGAAGGAAGGAAATAACCAAGATCAGAGCAGAATTAAATGACATACAGGCTAAAAGCACAATTCTAAGGATCAATGAATCAAGGAGCTGGTTCTTTGAAAAGATAAATAAAATCGACAAGCCTTTAAGCAGGCTCATCAAGAAAAAAAGAGAGAGGACCCAAATAAACACAATCAGAAATGAAAGAGGAGAGATTACACCAGACACCACAGTAATACAAAGGATTGTAAGAAATTACTATGAAGAAGTGTATGCCAAGAAATTTCAAAACCTAGATGAAATGGACAAATTTCTAGAAAAATATAATCTTCCAAAACTCAGTGAAGAAGAAGCAGAAAGCCTGAACAGACCAATAAGAGCAGATGAAATTGAAGCAGTAATAAAAATACTACCAACACACAAAAGCCCGGAACCAGATAGCTTCACAGGAGAATTCTACAAAATATTTTAGGAAGAGCTAACCCCTATCCTTCACAGACTATTCCAAAAAATTCAAAAAGATGGAAGACTCCCAAACTCTTTTTATGAAGCCAACATCATCCTAATCCCAAAACCAGATAAAGACACAACAAAGAAAGAAAACTTCAGGCCAATATTGCTGATGAACATAGACGCTAAAATCCTCAACAAAATATTGGCAAACCGCATCCAACAATATATTAAAAAGATCATACACCATGATCAAGTGGGATTCATCCCAGGGATGCAAGGATGGTTCAACATTCGCAAATCAGTAAATGTAATACATCACATAAATAAAGCAAAGACAAAAATCATATGATCATATCAATAGATGCAGAAAAAGCATTCAATAAGGTACAGCACCCATTTATGACAAAAACACTCAGGAAAGTGGGAATAGAGGGAGCATTCCTCAACATAATAAAGGCCATATATGAGAGACCTACAGCCAACATCATACTCAATGGACAAAAACTAAAATCGTTCCCACTAGATCAGGAACAAGACAACTTCTGTTCAACCACTTTTACCACTTCTATTCAACATAGTATTGGAAGTCCTAGCCACAGCAATCAGACAAGAAAAGGAAATAAAAGGCATCCAAATCAGTAAAGAGGAAACAAAACTGTCATTATTTTCAGATGACATGGTAGTGTACATAGAAAATCCTGTAGACTCCACCCAAAAACTGCTCAACCTAATAAATGAATTTGGCAAAATAGTGAGGTACAAAGTCAATACCCAGAAATCAAAGGCATTTTTGTATACCAATAATGAAACATCAGAAGCAGAAATCAAGAAAAAACTCCCATTTGATATAGCAAAAAGAAAAATAAAATACCTAGGAGTAAACCTAACCAAAGAAGTAAAAGACCTGTATGCAGAAAATTACACAACACTGAAGAAAGAAATCAAGGAAGACACAAACAAATGGAAACATATACTGAGTTTGTAGATTGGAAGAATCCACATCATCAAAATGTCCATATTTCCCAAAGCAATTTAAAGATTCAATGCAATACCTATTAAAGTACCAATGGCATATTTCACAGACATAGAACAAACACTTAAAAAATTTATCTGGAATCATAAACAACCCCGAATAGCTGCTGCACTTTTGAAAAAGAAGAGCAAAGTAGGAGGGATCATAATACCTGATATCAAATTGTATTACAAGGCCACTGTAGTCAAAACAGCCTGGTACTGGCATAAAAGCAGACACATGGACTAGTGTAACTGAATAGAGAACCCAGAAATAAACCGAACTCTCTATGGTCAATTAATATTTGACAAAGGGGGCAGCAACATAAAATGGAATAAAGATAGCCTCTTCAACAAGTGGTGTTGGGAGAACTGGACGGCTACATGCAAAAAAATGAAACTCGAGCGCCAACTTACACCATACACAAAAATAAATTCAAGGTGGATAAAACATTTAAATATAAGCCATGACACCACTAAGGTCCTAGAGGAGAACATAGGCAGGAAAATCTCAGATATTTCATGCAGCAATATTTTCACTGATATGTCCCCTAGAGCAAGGGACATAAAGGAAAAAATAAACAAATGAGATCTCATCAAAATAAAAAGTTTCTGCATGGCTAAAGAAAACAGTATTAAAATGAAAAGAGAACCAACCATATGGGAAAACATATTTGCCAATGATACCTTAGACAAGAGTTTAATCTCCAACATATATAAAGAACTCACACGACTCCACTCCAAGAAGACAAGCAATCCTATTAAAAAATGGTCAAAGAACTTGAATATATGCTCTCCAAAGAGGACATACAGAGGATCCAGAAACACGTGAAAAGATGCTCAATATTGCTAGCTATCAGAGTGATGCAAATTAAAACTACAATGAGATACCACTTCACACCAGTAAGAGTGGCAATCATAAACAAAGCAACAAACAGCAAGTGTTTGAGAGGATGTGGAGAAAAGGGGACCCTAGTACACTGTTGGTGGGAGTGCAGACTGGTGCAACCACTATGAAAGACAGTATGGAATTTTCTCAGAAAACTAAAAATGGAACTGCCTTTTGACCCAGCAGTTTCACTGCTAGGTTTATACACTAAGAACCCAGAAACACCAATCCAAAAGAACCTATGCACCCCAATGTTCATAGCAGCACAATTTACAATAGTCAAGTGCTGGAAGCAACCTAGGTGCCCATCAGTAAATAAATGTATCAAAAAATTATGGTACATTTACACAATGGAATTCTATGCAACAGAAAGAAAGAAGGAGCTCCTACCCTATGCAACAGCATGGATGGAACTGGAAAGCATTATGCTAAGTGAAATAAGCCAGGTGGTGAAGGACAAATACCATATGATCTTACCTTTAACAGGAACCTAAAGAACAAGACAAGCAAGCAAGCAAAATAGAACTAAAGACATTGAAATCGAAAACAGGATGATAGTAACCAGAGGGGAGAGGGGAGGGAATTTCAGGGGAAAAGAGGAAGGGGTCACAGGAATAAATATAAAGGACACATGGACAAAAACTAAGGGGGATGGAAATAGGAGGGAGGTGGGGAGCACTGGGAGTGGTGGAATGGGATGCAAGTAAAACACAGAAAACTGTACTTGAACAACAACTAAAATAAAAAAAAAAAAGATGAGGCAAAAAAATGAGGTTAAATGTAACTAGAAGGTCAGAGATTACCTCCATATATAGCTTCGATGGAATGGAATAGTTGAAAATTGGATTCCAAGGTTAAGCAGAGAGAAAGGGGTAAGGAAATGGAGTAGTTTATTGAAACACTTGAAAACAGTGGCTGTAATGGAAAAGAAAAATAAGATGTTTTAAGAGGAATAATAAAACAAACTGAGGGTTTTATTTCTTGTTGCTTTGAATGGGACATATTGTATATGTTTCAGAAAAAGGGCAGATAAAGGAGTGCAAAAGAGTGAAGATGTTAATAAGAGGTGGAGAATATATGGGACAAAATAAGGTAGCCCAGAAGGATGTGTACTTTCAAAACACTCGTGGTGAAGCCATTTGCCCAGTTTTTATTATGCGTGTGAGGGAGAGTGGATTTGGGGATTACAGCAAGGAGGAAAATTTGTATGATTTTAGGAGTAAGTCAGTAAATGCTAATTATGTATGATTTTTAAAGAATAAGATACAATTCCAGGGTATTTTGAAAAGAATCTCATCAAATAATTGGGTGGCATCCATATAACAACTATGACAATGAATGTGTTTGATCAGCACATCAAATTACAAATTCCTATAAACAATATCATCATTATATTATTGTGTGATAGGAAAAATTCCTCTTCTTTGAAGATCCATTTTGATATTGAAATTTTTCCTTGTAGTATACTTGATAGAATTGATATAATTAAGTTGAGAAAGAAAGATGGCAAAAAATTCTAATATTAAAATGAAGTCTCTAAGCTGGTTTAAATTTACAAAAGTATTTAATCTAATGAACAAACAGTATTTACATACAAAACCTTAAATTCAGTGACATTTCTTTGTATAATCTTAGAGGGTTATGTTACATATATACACACAATGTCATCAAAATCAGACTCCTAATTTTAAGGACTCTGGATATTTACTTAAGTGTTTTCATAACTTGTAATTCACTTTGAAAATATGCCAAACTCCATCAAATCCAGTAAAATTAAGGCTGTGAAGTAAAAAATAAAAATCAAATCACTTTGTGAAATAGTATCATGTGGGTATAATTGGATACACCCAGCTGCTTCATAGTGATCCTTAATAAACTTTTTTTCACATTGCAATATATTAGTCCCCACTGAACTATGTGTGCAAAATTGATGGAAACAGTAGAGTCTTAACAGAGATATTTGCATTTTATTACTAGGTTGCATAATTCTGCTCATAAAATTTATTAAATATTTTTATGTTTAATTTATTGCAGATGATAGTTGAAAATATTTAAAAAATTTATCCTAAAGTCTTTTGTTCTTCAGTGGTGTATTTTTTTACCTATTTTCCTTCATTTCAACAAAGTGGGCTGAACCAAAAATAAGATTACAAATCTAAAGTTTCATGACTTTATGAATTACTCTCTAAGATCCATTAAATCACTCAATTTGATCAAGGTAGTATTTTAAAATATGCACATATTTAAATAACTTCTAAAGGTAGTAGACCATAGCTTATTTTGATTGGTATTCACCTTTTAATAAACACTGATATGATTTACAACCTCAGTCTTATAGTTCTATACTAGTATTGCTAAACATTGAAAAATTAACAATGACTACTGTTATACTAAATTTCATATTGTTTCTGTTGAATTTTTTTTGTGTTGTTACTTTAGCTTTTCCCCCTAAGGAGACTTCAAAACTCATCTTTGTTCCCATGATGCTCTCAAAGAAAGAGAAGTGTCAAGATACTCTGCTTAAACCTTATTTTCTAGGGGTAGAAGTCCTTCTCTTGAATGTCAGCACATTTGTGATTAAGTCTCTTTTCTTCCTCCACTCCCAAAAAGAAGTGAATAATCTCTATTTGAGAGCTAATCCCTACCCCAAAGTAGCCTTGGGTGTGTAGCCTAGTCAGCAGAGTTCTAGAATCTCAGACAAGTTTTTATTTCTTAGTCTTTTGTCTTTGGAGTGGAAGGCCTGCTTTCAATGGATCTTTTCCTGGTTTGGAGTGAGAACTACGGGCAGTAATAAAAGAAACAGACACACAACTTCATTACACTTTAAGTGTAATTATGTCTGGATAAAGTAAATCTTCTTTTAGGTCTGAACTCAACCAGAGCATCTTTCATTGGAATATGAAGCCCAACTTTCTAAACCCTTGTCTTGCCATACTTTCCTCGTAGCACTTATTACATCTTGATTAAGAATATTTTTCTCTTTTCTCTCTCCCATAATTGAACATATACTATATAAAATCAAGGACATTATTCTGTATTGACCCCCCAAAACAAAATGGGCATTCAATATATACCCATTTTAAAAAGGGATGTGTGCTGGTATTACCCTAAGGTGAGCCCCAGTGAGTCAAACTCTACTCTCTCTTTGAGTGTAGACAGAACCTGTGATGTGCTTTTAAGAAATAGAATGTGGCAAAGATGAAACAATTTTTCAGGTTTAGTTAAGGCCTTAAATCAGTTGACTTTGAATCAACTGAATTATTGTAAACTTCTTCAAGAAATGACAGTCAATTCATGTTGTAAAACAGTTGAACAAGACTTAAAGACACTTTCAAAGCTACATATGAACAAAACTAGAGTATAGTGAAAATCGAATCAATGAGGATTGATTGGAGAGTCTAAGGTAGAAATAAAAGTTAAAAGATGATAATTTTAACTTCTTGTCAGACTCTGGCCTTTGCAGGATTATTTTTACTACATTTTATCTTCCGCATATGACTTTATAATTTGCTTTCAGTTTATATAATGTACAATTTCACTCAAACCCTTGGCTACAACTACTATATATGGAAATGACCTCCAAATTTCTTTTTCTATTCTAGACTTTCTCCTGAGCTCTAGTCTTACAGATATAACTCTTTACAGGATTCATGTCCTTTGGTCTCTTAATCTGTACTTCTTGGTAATATCAGAGAGATCTTCCTATAACACAAATTTGCTTATGTTCAAATTCTTTAGCAGCTATTAAGCTATCCATCCATTATCCATTGTTTCCTACTGTTCCAATCATGTCACTCATTTCTTTATTGTACTATACTCTATTTTCATTTAACTCCCCACAGATCCTGAATGTACCAGGTAATTTTATCCTCTGCTGTGTACCAGTCCTTGTGCATGGAGATTACCTCTGCATCTTCTACTACCTAGCTCAAGCATGGATGCCTCTGCGATGACTTAAAGAAATGATATCATTCTTTTTAATGTCAGAACTCCCATATGTTCTACAAACATGTATGTTAATAGTTGTCACAGTAGGTTTTCCATCTATACTATACTATCGAGTATAGATGGGAAACCTATTTGATATAAGGTTGATATAACTCCCTCTGCTCATTGTAGGTCCCTTTAGAACAGAAAATGTTTCTGGACACCTCTGTAAGCTCAGCGCATACTACCTTACACACAAGTGCTCATTATATATGCAATAATAAATGAAAGATTGGATAAGGTGTGTCCTTCTTATCGGTATTTTACTACCATTAGTTTGAATATGTTATCTAAGTTAGTTATTTTTAAAAACTAAAAAACATTTCTTGAAATTAAAGACTAATATAGTCTCATTTTCATAATCAGTGAGAGAGTAGATTGGCATAAATATTCTAGAAAATTTTCTGAGGATACTTGGTCAAACGAATAGCACCTTAGACTCCAGCAGCCTCTTTCCTAGTTATGTGCCTAAGGGACACAGGCCCATGAGGAAACATGCAGTGGAATATTTATTACAGTCTTATTTGTCATAATGAGGAGTTGGAGGCCACATAGCTATCCATCTTTAGAGGAATAGATAAGTAGTATAATATAGGTGTATATTACAGACCATTGTGCAGCGCTCAAAATCAATGAATATATGCTCAGAAATATAAACATATCTTTAAGGGCATAGTACTGGGTTAGAGAATAATATTCAGAATACTAGGTGATGGATCTTAACTAGACCTGTAAGTATTCCATAGTGTATACCAATATTGAATCGTTATGTTGTATGAGGAAGAACCCATAAAGACCCTGAATGATCTTCTGGAAGTTAGACCCCTTATAGTACAGGCTTCCCCCACTAGATGAGTGTTCTGGGAACCCACCTGTATCAGTGTACCAGCTGGCATTGTTGCGAGAGGCTGCCTTCAGCTCCAGTGAATTTTTTTGAAGACGCTTTCAACACATTTGCCTATTTCATGGCGGGTGATTCACAAGCGCACCTACCCACACTGTGCTGAGTATTCAGCAGTTTTTGACCAAAAATAGCATGACCCTCATGCCCCACCCACTCTACTTACCTGCTCTCGTTCTGAGCAACTTTTTTATTTCCTTGGATGAAAAAAGTCCTCAAAGTAGAACGTTTTGCTGATGTGGAAGAGGTGAAACAAAAACAGCAGAAGCACTAAAAGGCATCAAAATTGATAAGTTCAAAAACTGCTTTGAGCAGTAGAAAAATGTCTCAATAGGTATATTGCATCAAATGGAGAGTATTTGAAGGTGAAGGATGTTTAAACACATAAGAATAAATACATATTTTTAATAAATAAATTCCATATTTGGGGTCCCCTCTTGTATACCTGAAACTAATATAATATTACATGTCAATTATGTGTCAGTAAAAGGGCTAATAATCAGAATGGCATCTACAGAAAGATGCTATTTATTTATGGTAAATTAAAATACATGCACAAAATGAGACTCACAAAAATATATGCATGTAAGGGACATACAAGAACATATTAGAGTATTTCCCTATGAGAAAGAGAAGAATAAAAAAGAAATGAGTGAATGTATGGATTAAATAAGCAAATAAATAAAATAGAGAAATGGACCAATAATTATAGTACATCATGGAATGAAGATTATGATTGACTCAGTATTCTGTACTTGAGGTACTTCCACCACCCCACCCCACTCACAGAAAACTTAGAAAACAGGAAAGTACTATAAAGGAAAATTTACATTGCTTTTCAAAAATATAAAAGACTTAAATAAAATAATCAGGAATATATAATATAGAAATTGACCTAACATGGAAATAAAAGTCAAGAATATCAATAACCAAAGAAGAAATTAAATTGTCAGAAAATTAGCTTTAAAAATGACCTATAAGGTACGTTGTATAAATTCTAAAGAGGAAATGTCATCAAAGAACATGTATAAAGGACACATGAGCAAAGCCAAAGGGGGTTAGGATGAGGGTGGGAGGTGGGGATGGGTTGGGCGGGGTTTGGGGCAGTGATCAGGGGAAAATGGAGACAACTGTACTTGGACAACAATAAAAAAAAGAAAAAATCTTTAGGAAATGGATAATCCACATACTCACAAAATTATGGTCTAGAATAGAAAAATGTAAATAGTTTCCAAAATAATCTTTACTTACTTTACTTATTGACACCAAAATCTAATAGCGATGGAATGATAAGAAAACTATAAACTCTGTAGTAAAGACTCTGACTCCATTTTTTATTCTTGCTGATAGCTTTCAGGCCCTGTTCCTTCCTTTCCCCACTGTCTCAATTCCAACAAGCTGATAAGAAACCCTGGGCACACCCTTTCCTGGCCCTGGAGAAGTTGTAGCCATGCAAACTCTGATTGTGTGTTAGAAAACTGACCCCAGCCCCACTCCCTAACCACAGTAAAAACCAAGGCCACCTGTGCCTTCCTTCACTCGACTCATTTTGGACTGGCTTTGGTGCCTGCCTTGTTCTCCCAGGAAGGCCTCTTTATTGCGTAATAAATCTTTTCATACTCTTTTATTGCACATGTGGCATCATCAGTCTCTCCATAGCTGAACTGATTTTAGGTTTCTTTGTGTGTGTTGGAGAGGGTGATTATCATACCCTTTGATGGGCAACTACAAAACAATTGTCATTGTTAGAACTGGGGTCTTTCTTTTCTTGCTTTTGGCTTGCTATTGACTGCTTCTATTGACTGCTGGTGAGCATGTATTTGGGAGTTGTGCTGCTGTGTGCTTGTAAGCTTGCATTTTGTTGCATTTTGAGTTGTGCTGTCTTGTGATGCATTTGAAGAGTCCTACTGAAATCTGTTACAGATTTAACTAATGGAGTTGAAAGTTTCAATAATAAGCATTTAGGGACAGAAGTATGATTTTAGCCCCTCCTTAGAATGGCCCTATGGCACGCGTTCTGACCCGGAACAATCCATGCATTTCCATCATGAGTCACGGCTGACTCTGGGCTCGGGAGAGCAACTTTCACCCTGGGACCATTGGCTGCGTGTCGACCCCTGTACAACATATGAGCTCAATAGTGGGTTGCACCTAATCATGGATAAGCATCTCATTTTAGTGAAATAAGAATAAATTATGTAATGAGATAAAGAGGTAGATCTTTATCTCACATTCTACACCCAAATGAATTCCAAACAAAGTATAGAATGATTATAAAAATGAAATAATAAAAGTTTTAGAGGGTGATATAAGTAAATATTTAGGTAGTCTTGAAGAAAGACTTTCTTAGAATGACCCTAAACCAGAAACCATAAATGAGAAAAATATTAGATTTGCATACCTAAATAAAACTTTCTTATAAAATAATAAAATATACAGAGAAGTAGGAAAAATAAACAAATAAAACCCTGGAATATTCATGGTGTATATAGCAGAAGTAGATGTGATAAAAATTAACATATTGAATTATAAAGCTGTTTTGCAAAGTATTTATACACAAATAGAAAAAATATAGAAAGAAAGACAACTCGTGAAAGAAAAAAGTGAAGATAACATTAAGGATATAATAACATCTATTTTTACTATTAAAAATGTAGATTAAAACAAGAATGTGATGGTAATTTTATTATATCAAACTGGTAGATACAGAGAATTGAGAACACCCAGCACTGGCTTTGTTGTAGGCAGATGGGAACTTTGATGTGCTCTGGTGGCAGTGTGAGTTTGTGTGCTCCCTTAGAGCCTATGCACTAGCTTAAGCTCTCTGGAGAAACAGAACTAATACAATGGATATCTCTATCTCTGTCTCTGTCTCTCTATATCTGTATCATCTATATACAAAGAGGTTTATTATAAAGAATTGGCTCATGAGATTATGGAGGCTGATAATTCCAAAGATCAATCTGTATGCCGGAGGCTCAGAAGAGCCAAATGTATAGTTCCAGGTCAATGGCTGGTGGGCTTGAGATCCAAGAGAGCTGCTGTTTCAGTTAAAGTCTGAGGTAGGAAAAAAGTTCCAACTCAGTGTTTCAGTTCCAGCTCAAATTCAGTCAGGCAGGAGGAGTTTCCTCTTATCCAGGATAGGTTCAACATTTTTCTTCTATTCAGTCCTTCACCTGATTGGATGAGGCCCATCTACATGAAGGAGGGCAATCTGCTTTACTCAATCTATCAATTTAAATATTAAATTCATCCAAAAATACCATCACAGAAACAGCCACAATTATATGTGACCAAACATCTAGGTACTCTGTGGCACAGCCAAGGTGACATGTAAAAATAAACATATATATCCTAAATAATGTGTGCACAGTTTGAACCACAGAATCAATTTGTAAGAATTTATTTTAGGAATGCTATTAATAATAAATGCAAAGATTTGGTTCAATACACTACTGTGTGCACAATTAAAAATGGAAAATATACAAAATTAGGATAAAAACTACATGTAATATACTATAATTTTTAAAAATCATTCATACATAGAAAAGTATTCAGAAGTATATATGCATTACCTGTTAGTATTGTCATTCTCCATTGATAGAATTATAGGTAATTTTCTTTTTTCATCTATTTTCTGATTTTTTAATTTTCTATATTTTAACTTTATGTTTCTCTTTTAAATTGAATCTTTATTGTATTTTTGTATTATCTTTTAGTTCCCTTATACCCCCAGACCTCCAGCAATGACCACACTGTTGTCCATATCCATGAGTCTTTTTTCCTTTTTGCTCCTCTACCCCCCAAATTAACCCTTCCCACCAGATGTTGTTCTGCTCTCCATCTATGAGTCTGTCCACATTTTCCTTGTTAGTTCAGTTTCTTCATTAGATCCCACATATGAATGAAATCATATGATATTTCTCTTTCTTTGACTGGCTTATTTCACTTACCGTAAAGTTCTCCATGTCCATCCATACTGTCACAAAAGGTAAAAGTTTCTTCTTTTTTATGGTTGAGTAGTATTCCATTGTGTAAATATCCTATAGTTGTTTTCTCCATTCTTCTACTGATGGACACTAGGGCTGCTTCCATATCTTGACAATTGTAAATAATGCTACAATATACATAGGGGTGCTTACGCTCATGCAAATTAGTGTTTTTGGTTTCTTTATATATATCCCCAGAAGTGGGATCACTGGGTCAAAAGGCAGATTGTTTTTTGATCTTTTGAGGTATGTTATACTGCTTTCCACAGTGTCTGCACCAATCTGCATTCCTTCCAACAGTGCAAAAGGGTTCCCCTTTCTCCATAGCCTCACCAGCACCTGGTGTTTGTTGATTTATTGATGATGGCCATTCTGATGGATGTGAGGTGATAGCACACTGGGGTTTTAATTTTCATGTCACTGATGATTAATGATGTTAAGCATCTTTTCATGTCTATTGGCCTCTGAAGTGTCTATTCAGGTCCTTTGCCCATTTCTTACTTGGGTTGTTTGTTGTTTGTTGTTGTTGTTGTTTTGTATTGAGTTTTGTAAGTACTTTGTTAGATTTTGGATATTAATCCCTTAACAGATGTGTCAGTGAATATGTTCTTCCATTCCATGGGTTATCTTTTTATTTTGCTGAGGATTTCCTTTGCTGTGCAAAAACTTTTTAGTTTGATGTAGTTCCAATTGTTTGTTTTCTTTTGTTCCCCTTGCCTGGGGAGATCCATCCAATAAAATATTGTTATGAGCAATGGCAGAGGTTTTGCTGAGTATGTTTTCTTCTATAATTTTTATGGCTTCAGCTCTAACATTTAATTCTTTAATCCATTTTGAATTTATTCTTGTGTATGATATAACAAGGTTGTCTAATTTCATTTTTCTGAACTTATCTGTCAAATTTTACCAACACCATTTATTGAATAAACTATCTTTAGCCCATTGAATGTGTTTGCTTCCTCTGTCAAATACTAATTGACTATAAAGGTGTGGCTTAATTTCTGGACTCCCCATTCTGTTCCATTGATTTATGTGTCTGTTGTTATGCCAACACTATGCTTGTTTGATTACTATGGCCTTATGATATAGTTTGATATTAGGTAACATGATTCCTTCAACTTTGTTTCTCTTCCTCAGGATTGCTGTTGCTATGAGGGGCATTTTGTGGTTCCATATAAATTTTTTTCAAACATATGGACAATTTTATTACAAATAAATGACAGGTGACCATTTGTATTTAGGGGGATGCTGGGCAGGCATAAAGTCAAGCAAGGGAGGGGAGACTCAGCAAATTAAGGGACTGGAAATGAGGATCAGAGCTGGGGAGGTGTGATGAGCAGACACTGGAGAGGCTGAGACAGGGTGGGGAGGACACATTCTGCCCCAGAGCAGGATGAGCCATGAGGGACAGAGTGCTTGGCCCTAATGAGCCAGCACCCTGTTCTCAACCAGCCCTGCCACACGTAGAGCAGAGCTTCAAGTTCATTGGCACAAACCATCCTGGGAGCCAAGTCAGAGCAGGCTTGTTCCAACTGGTGCAGACCTCCCTGCACTGGAGGGAGGAAGCCCTTCCCTGCAATGGGGACCAGACTCCCAATCAAAGATCAGCAGACCTGCGTGGGGCCTGCCTATTGCAGCCTGTCCTTTAAAAGTACAGTAATACATCTGGCATTTGGCACAACTCAACGACATCTTAAATAGAGTATATTGCTACCAAATGAAACTGAATAGACAAGAAAAAAATTGCTCATTTATCTATTGCACCATCGTTTGTGCCAAACTTTTCTATTAAAGGGTAATGTTTCATTCTAACCTCAGGACCTCCTGGGACTCATTCTCTGTTACTTTGCATACCCAGTATATCAAAGTCATCACTTGACCTTCACCACAGAGCCATCCCCTCCCCTGCTCCAGCCTCCCCCAAGGACCGCATGACTGTCAATCTGGGCGGCTGCTGCCCCAATGCTCCCTTCTGCTCAGCTCTGGGACGGTCCCCTCCTTCTGCTTGTGCAGGGCGTGGGGGTGGTTCAGCACTGCACCCTGCTGTGAGCGGATGTCACTTTCACACCCTCTCACCCAACACTCAGTCCGATGTCCTGGTCAACGGTCACTTCCCGCATGCCTGTTCCGCCATCCTCACACCTCTTGTTGATTTTGTTCCAGATTCTGGGGCCACTGCAGAGAATGGGCTCACGAGTTCTCCTCTCCTTGGCTTTCTGCTCAGAGAGACCAGGCTTATCCCTTCCAAATGACCACATAGCTTACACTCTTTGTTCCTCTTGTCTTGGAATTCCTGTGTTGTCACTTTATCATTTTAGACATCTTGGCATTACAAAAGTTCATGAAGTGGTGGGTCCTGACAAGAAGTTACTGATGATTCTCTCAGCACACAATTGATTTTTCTTTTTTTGCGATTTCCAAAGTGCTTTCATTATTTTTTTAAACTTTTTTAAAATTGTTATTCAAGTACAGTTCTCCGCGTTTTCCTTGCTCTCCTCCCTACCACCCCGGCCCTCCCAACCTCCCTCACCTGTTTCTAACCCCGCCCCTTGTTATTCTCCGTGTGTCCTTTATAGTTGTTTCTGTAAACCCTCCACCCTTTTCTACCATCACCCCCTCCCCTTTCCCCTCTGATCACTGTCAGCCTGTTCTCAATTGCAGTGTCTTTGGCTATACTTTGCATGCTTGTTTGTTTTGTTGTTTAGGTTCCTGTTGATAGTAGATCATATGGTATTTGGCTTTCACCACCTGGTTTATTTCACTTAACATAATGCTCTCCAGTTCCATCCATTCTGTGGCAAAGGATAGGAGCTCCTTCTTTCTTTCTGCTGTGTAGAATTCCATCATATAAATGTGCCATAGTTTTTTGATCCGTTCATTTACTGATGAGCACTTAGGTTGCCTCCAGCACTTGGCTATTGTAAATTGTGCTGCTGTGAACACTGGGGTGCATAGGTTCTTTTGGATTGGTGTTTCAGGGTTCTAAGCATATAATCCAAGCAGTGGAATTGCCGGGTCAAAAGGCAGATCCATTTTTAGTTTTCTGAGGAAATTCCATACTGTTTTCCATAGTTGTTGCACCAGTCTGAAATCCCATCAACAGTGCATTAGGGTTCCCTTTTCTCCACAACCTCTCCAACATTTGTTGTTTGTTGCTTTGTTTATGATGGCCATTCACAGCAGTGTGAAGTGGTATCTCATTGTGGTTTTAATTTGCATCTCTTTGATGGCTAGCAATACTGAGCATCTTTTCACATGTCTCTGGACCCTGCATATGTCCTCCTTGCAGAAGTGTCTGTTGAAGTTCTTTGCCATTTTTTAATTGGGTTGCTTGTCTTAGAGTGGAGTTGTGTGAGTTCTTTATATATTTTGGAGATCAAACCCTTGTCTGAGGTATCATTGGCAAATATGTTTTCCCATACGGTTGGTTCTCTTTTCATTTTAATGCTGTTTTCTTTAGCTGTGCAGAAGCTTTTTATTTTGATGAAATCCCATTTGTTTATTCTTTCCTTTATGTCCCTTGTTCCAGAGGACATATCAGTTAAAATATTGCTGCATGAAATATCTGAGGTTTTCCTGCTTGTGCTCTCTTCTAGGACTTTAATGGTGTCACGACTTATATTTAAATCTTTTATCCACCTTGAATTTATTTTTGTGTATGGTGTAAGTTGGTACTCGAGTTTCTTTTTTTTGCGTGTAGCTATCCAGCTCTCCCAACACCATTTGTTGAAGAGGTTATTTTTGCTACATTTTATGCTTTTGCCCCCTTTGTTGAATATTAATTGACCACAGAGACTTGGGTTTATTTCTGGGCTTTCTATCCTGTTCCATTGGTCTATGTGGCTGCTCTTATGCCATTATCAGACTGTTTTGATTACAGTGGCCTTATAATACAGTTTGATATCAGGTATTGTGATCCCTCCTACTTCGCTCTTCTTTCTCAAAATTTCAGTAGCTATTCAGGGTTGTTTATGGTTCCATATACATTTTTGAAGTGTTTAATCTATATCTGTGAAACATGCCATTGTTACTTTAATAGGTATTGCACTGATTCTATAAATTGCCTTGGGTAGTATGTACATTTTGATGATGTTAATTCTTCCAATCCATGAACACAGTATAGGTTTCCATTTGTTTGTGTCTTCCTTAATTTTTTTCTTCAGTTTTGTGTAGTTTTCTGAGGACAGGTCTTTTACCTCTTTGGTTAGGTTTATTCCTAAGTACTTTATTTATCTTGTTGCTATATTGAATGGGATTTTTTTTCCTGATTTCTGTTTCTGATATTTCATTGTTGGTGAACAAAAATGCCTTTGGATTCTGAGAATTTACTTTGTATCCTGGTGTTTTTGCCAAATTCATTTATTACGTCAAGAATTTTTTGGCAGAGTCTATAGGATTTTCTATGTACATCATGAATGACAAATTCGTTTTCATGGGGGGGTCACATCAGCCTCACAGTTGCCTTCATGAGCCGAATGTAACTTTAGGACTGTATAAATGTAAATACTCCTTAACAGTTAAGTGAGATCTTGGCACTGCTGCCAGGTAGAAACAAGGTGCCAGGCCGGATAGAACAAGGTAGAGGGCTGGATTTGGCCTATGAGCCTTGTGTTTGCCACCTGTGATGTACACTATCATGTCATCTGCAAACAATAACAGTTTTGCTTCCTCCTCTCCAATTTGGATGCCTTTTATTTCTTTTTCTTGTCTGATTGCTGTGACTAGGGCTTCCAATATTTTGTCGAATAGAAGTGGTGAAAATGGACAACACTGTTTTGTTCCTGAGTATGAATTCTTTGCATACTTCAGGTATTAATTCTTATGGATGTGTCATAGGTGAATATTTTCTTCCATTCAGTAGGTTGTCTTTTTGTTTTATTAATGGTTTATTAATGGTTTACACAGAGAACTGTGTAAAAATGTTTTTGTTTGATGTAGCCCCATTTGTTTAATTTTTCTTTTCTTTTTCTTGCCTAAACAGACATAGCAATAAATATTGCTAAGAGAAATGTCAAAGAGTTTAACGCCTATATTTTCATCTAATATTGCTTTGGTATTCAGGGTCTTTTGTGGTCCCATATAAACTTTAGAATTATTTGTTCTAGTTTGTGAAAAATTTCATTCATATTTTGATAAGCATTGCTTTAAATCAATAAATTATTTTGGGTAATATGGACATTTTAATAACATAAATAATTTTTCTCCAGGAGCATGGTATATGCTCCTATTTATTTATAGTGTCTTCAATTTTTTTTCAATGTCTTATAATTTTTCAAGTACAGATCTCTTACCTCCTTAGTTAAATTTATTTCTAGGTATTTTATATTTTGGATGCAATTGTAAGTGGGATTTTATTTCTTAATTTCTCTTTCTGATAGTTCCTTGTTGGTGTATAAAAATGCAACCAATTTCTCAATACTAATTTGGTATCTTGTCACTGTACTGAATTCATTCATTTGTTCTAATAATATGGGTATGGGTGTAGGACCAGCCCACTGAGAGTCTCTGCCCCACCTAACCTGTCTCATCATGGCTTTTCTGTGTCCTTAGTTACAGGAATTCTGTTCAGCTTGTCTTTAGGTCGTTCTCAGTGGTGGTGGTTCTGTAATTTAGTTGTAATTTTGATGCAGTCATGGGAGGAGGCGAGCACAATGTCTACCTACTCTGCCATCTTGACTTGAGGCGGGGGAAGACTGAGCCTGAGTTTTCTGATTATAAACAAATATGAACTATATATAATCAAATATTTTTAAAACCAGATAAACTTGTATATCTTATGCATTGTTTTTCTACTCTGTTTCTATATCTATCTAATAAATTGGTTAAGTGTTTTGCTGGTATACTGCTTTGTTTCTGTCATATTTTAATTACATATTACATTTTGCCATGTCATTTAAACTATTTGAAAGCATAATTTTAAATGTTGGCCTGAAACTTCATGATTTGTATGAACTGCACTTTGTATAATCATATTCCATTGTTAAATGATAAAAATATTTATAATAGTGAAAAATTGGAAACTGTTGTGTATACACTTTGATCTATAATTCTGAATATATCCTTAAGTCAGATATATATGTCTTGAAACTTATAGCATTTTAGGCGTATTTAAAAAAATTAAATCAATGCCAAAACAACTGCAACATGTTTCATTCGATGCAAAATATGTTGACATGTATCCATGTTTCTAACTCATATGTTTTGTTTATTTATTACAATAACGATTATATATTAAATACATCTACTCTAAGTTATATATTTATTACCTTAATGAACATTTAGAGTTTTTCCATTTTTTTTCATGATTACAAAAAGGTGCTGTATATGTAGCAGTTCTCAAATTTATTGGTCTCAAGATCCCTTTACCCTCAAATAAGAGTCAGAGTCCCAAAAAGCTTTTGTTTATGTCAGTTCTATATGCCAGTATCCACTATAGTAAACAGATAAATTAAAAAGTATATTTACTTGTTTAATTTCTTTTAAAATAATGATTAACTAATTAGGGTGCTAACAGAAATAATATATTTTTTAATGAAAAGTAACTATTGCATTTGGAATTTGTAAGGATTTCCTTTGTGTTCTGGTGTAAGGCCTAGGAAATTGTAACCTGTGACCAAACTCTTGTTCACTGGCTGTTTTGTACATCCTGTAAGTTAAGAGTTTTAGAAATATTAGGGGGACCATTTTGCAAAGTATGTGATTGGCTAATCACTATGCTGCACACCTGAAATTAACACAAAATAATATTAAATGTAAAGTGTAATTAAAAAAATACAAAATAAAAAGAATAGCATTTATAGTATAAATGGTTAAAAAATCAAAAGAAATGTAAGAGTTCATGACAAGTAATAATGACATAAAATTCAAATTTTGGTTTTCATAAAGGAATTTTGGTTGGAATGTAGCCATTATGTAATTCATTATGAAATGTCTACAGGGCAGTTTTGAGTAGTTGTTAAGTGAGGACTATATGAGGACTGTATCACTCAAGTCTTGTATATATTACTTGTTTTCCCCCTACTTCATCTCTTAGTTTTGGAGAGAAATGTATTAAAATATCTTATTCTAATTTTGGATTTATCAGTTTTTTCAATTCTGTTAGTTTTACTTTCTATATATTGAAGCCAAGTTATTTTATACACATTAGTTATGCTTCTTACGTTTCTTTTATCAACATGAAATTTTATGGTGTCACTCTATTCTTGTAATGGATTTTAACATTCAATTTTATCTAGTATTAATATTATAATTTTTGTTTGGTTAGGACTCAATTGTATTTACTAAACCCTTTCACTATTTTTGTCTTTTGTTTGTTTGACTTCCCTTCTAAGAAGTATATAGCTAAATCATAGAATTCATGCTAATATTCTCTGTCTCTTAAAAAATAATTTTAAAACATTTATGTTATTCAGTTACTAAAATATTTTTATTTATTTATTCTAACTTATTTTGTCTTTTCTATGCATCATATACTTGTTTATCTTATTATTCCCCTCTGTATTTCCTGTTTTAGATGACTAATGATTTCTCTACTGTATTTTTTCTCCTTTTGGTTTAGACATTTTACATTTTATTCCCATTTTGTTGACAGCTTTTCACAAAATTCTGATCTATATTATATTTAAATTAATAAGTTAAAAAGATAATTTGTATCTTTATCTGTTTCTTGAACAATATACTGGCCCCGGATTTCTTTAACAGTAATATTCTTTCATATTCTTAGTTTTTGTTGTCTAGTACTTAGTTCTAATTTCTTCTTAATTTTCCAGTTAGAAATTATTCATGTAATTACAATTATTTTTAGCTGCTAAATAGAATTTATATTAAAAATGTACTCATTATTTTCTTTGCATGTCATCCTCCCTTGCATCTTATGTTTTAAATTTTGATTCAATTTTCTTTTTGTGGTACCTTGGTTAACAGTTCTTTCTGATGGTGTGAATAATAAACTTAGTATTTGGCCAAAAAAATCTTATTTTCATTCTTACTTTTGCACTGTCATTTATATGGGCAGAAATTTAGTTGATTCTCATTCCTTTGATGATAATTTTCTTTCTGGATGTTAACAATTTTATTCTCCTTAATATTCATGATATCTGATGCACCTATAATTTGTTTTATAAATTTGCTAAAAATAGTTTTTTGTTAACTCACTCAGAACCTCAATTTCCCCATTTCAAATCTCAAAAATTATCAGTCATTATCTCTTCAAATATTTCCTTTCTCCTGTTATTTTCATTTTCCTTCTTGAATTCCCATCAGAATTATGGTCAAACTTCTTTTTAGTAACTATTTCTTATAATGCTCATTTCTTTTTGAATTATATTTTGTTGATTATGCTATTCTAATTGTCCTGATTTTTCCCATTTTGCCCCCATCTACCCAGTGCTCCCCACTCCCTCAGGCAATACCCCACCATTGTTTATGCGCCTGGGTCATTCGTAAAAGTTCGTTGGCTACTCTATTCCCTATACAGTACTTTACATCCCCATGGCTATTCTGTAACTACGCATTTGTAGTTCTTAATCTCCTCACTTCTTCACCCATTGTCTTCCTCTCCCTCCCATCTGGCAACTTTCTGGTAACTAACTGCTTTTCTCTTGCTTTTTAGTTTCTCTTTATCCTTATACCTTGGCCTTTTAATAATGATGTGTCTTGGAGTGGGCCTCTTGGCATCCATCAAACTGGGATTCTCTGTGCTTCCTGGCCTCTTATGTTTATTTTCTTCACCAAATTAGGGAAGTTTTCATTTACTATTTTTGCAGATAGATATCCAATTTTTCGTTCTTTCTCTTCTCCTCTGGCACCCCTATGAAGTGAATTTTGGACTTCTTAAAGTTGTCCCAGAGGATGTTTAAACTATCCTCATGTTTTGGATTCTTTTTTTCTTGTTGCTCTGCATGGCTGTTTTTTGTTTCCTTATGTTTCAAATCATTTATTTAATTCTCGGCTTCATCTACCCTCCTGCTGTTTCTCTGTAAATTGTTCTTTATTTCAATTAGGATACCCTTTGTTTCTGACTGGGTCTTCTTTATGCTCCTGAGGTCCTCACTATGTTCCTTGAGCATCAATAGTGTTTTGAACTCTGCATCTGACAGATTGCTTATCTCCATTTCATTTTGCTCTTTTGCTGGAGTTTTGCTCTGTTCTTTCATTTGAGCCATGTTTCTTTGTCTCCTTATTTTGGCAGCCTCCCTGTGTTTGTTTCTGTGTATTGGGTAGGAATGCTTGGACTCCACCTTTTGGTGGTGTGGCCTAATGTAGTAGGTGTCCTGTAGGGTCCAGTGGCACAGCCTCATCTATCACCCAAGATGGGCGCTTGAGGTGTGTCCTTTGTGTGGGCTGAGTATACCCTCCTCTTGTAGTTGAGATGTGGTTGCTCTTGGCAGATCAATGGGAGGGATTTACCCCTGCCAGTCAGCTGCAAGGACTGGCTGTGATCACTGACCACCAATCTCTGTCCTCTGTGCAGAATCAGCTGTGTAGGGGCAGGGTGGTGGTTCTCTGATGTGGTATGTAGCTGTCCACTGGGTGCATTGGCCCTGGGGTTCCCAGGATGGTGCAGGCCAAGGTCAGCCCCCAACTGTGTTTTGCTATGGGTCCCTGCCTGAGCTGTAAAGCAATCTGAGATGGCTGCTACTTTTGCTGGGCTTGGAGGTTCCCAGGTGAAGCCAAGCTGTGATTGATCTGGCTGCCTCTAGGGCTCACTGTAGCCAGCAGTTGCTTGTTTGATAGGATTTAAGAGCCAAGACAAGTCATTCTTTTGGAAAAGCAGCTTGGGTGGGCCAGTAACTTAGGTGGGAGAGAACCTGTGAGGATTTTCAAGGTGGGTCACACAGTGTTAGCCAGGTTGATGGAGTCCCAGATATGGCACCAGCCTACCAGCTCTGTAGGGGATGGGGCTCAGGAAAGGGATAATGGCCTCTGTTTACCCTGATGGCAGACATTTCTGTCTCTCCCTGTATGCCACTGGTGCCTTTCAAGCTGCCACTCAGGTGCTGGGTCTCAGAGGGAGCAAATCAGAGTAGGCGAGTCTCTGTGTGATTCCACAAGAGGAACTGCTTAGGTCTCCAGCAGCCTCCGTCCACTGACTCAATCCCCGCTGGTTTTCTCAGCCGGAAGTTGTGGGGACTTATCTTCGTGGCACTGGAATCCTAGGATGTGGGGTCTGGTGTGGGTTTGGGACCCCTCACTCCTGAGATATCCCTCTCAAATTGCTATCCGCGTGGGTGTGGGGCCAGCCGGTTCAGCTTCTGCACCCCTCCTACCAGTCTGGATGGATGTGGTTTCTTCAATTCCGTAGTTGCCAGACTTCCATTCAACTCAATTTCATAGCTGTCAGATTTTCATTCAATTCAATTTCTGATGGTCCTTAGTGATAGTTGTTCTGTATTTTAGTTGTAATGTTGATGTGGTTGTGTGAAGGGGCAAACCATATCTACCTACGTCGCCATCTTCACAGGAAGCAAATGCCTATTTATACTTTTTATTTCTTTAGAGTTTCCTCAGTGCTTTATTTACTGTATTTTGCCATGTATGATGTGCACCCACATTTTAGTGCTAATTCCCTTGTATAATGCACACCCTTATTTACTCTAAAAAATTAGGGCAAAAAAGTGGTATATTTAGATTACATTGACTATCTTTCTCCTCATTCATATCTAATTTACTGCCAAACCTATTCATCCTTTTTTTTTAGTTTACATTCTTTTAAGACATTTTCATTAAGATATAACTCATTTACCATAAAATTTATCCTTTTAAAGTTTATAATTTAGTGATTTTTAGTATACTCACAGAATTGTACAAGCACCATCATTATTAATCTAGAACATCTTATTACACTAACAAAAACCTGATATCTATTTGCAGTTATTTTCTATATTCTTCCCATTCTCCCTCAGGCAACCAATTCACTTTTCATCTTTATGGATTTGCCTATGCTAGGAATTTCGTATAAATGGAATCATGCAATACATAGTCTTTTGGGATATACCACAGTTTGTTGTTTATCCATTCCATGGTTGATGGACATTTGGAATTTTTGCACTTTTTTGTTTCTCTTTAACAATGCTACTATAAATATTAGTGTACAAGTATTGTGTGGTAGAATGTTTTCATTTCTGTTGGGTATATATCTAGCAGTGGAACTACCTGGTTATGGGGCTAAATCTATGTTCAGTATTTTGAGGAACTGACAAACTGTTTTCCACAGTGGCTTCACCTTTTAAAATTCATACCAGGTATGTGTGAGGTTTCTAATTTCTCAACACTCAGTTCTTACTGTCTTTTTGCTTATAGCCATCCTAGTGTATATGTGAAATATATTTCATGTTGTTTGATTTTAATTTCTCCAGGGATTAAAAATATTCAGAATCATTTCATGTGCTAATTACCCAACAGTATACATTCTTTGGAGTAAGGTCTAGTTGAATCATTTTCAATTTTTTAAATATATAATTTAACTTTATATTGTTGAGTTGTGAGTTCAGTTACAGTTGTCCCAGTTTTTCCCCAGTTACTCTCCACTGCCCCACCCACCCTCCATTCCCACAGTCAATCCTGAAACCGTGGTCCAAGTCCATAGGTCCTTTCTACACATTCCTTGACTTGGCCCTTCCTCTTCTCTGCCACATTACCCACTTCCCTCCACCTCTCTAGTTACTGTCAGTTTGTTCTTTATTTCCATGTCACTGGTTCTATTTTGCTCATCTGTTTATTTTGTTGATTAGGTTCCACTTATATGTGAGATCACATGGTATTTGTCTTTCACTGCCTGGCTTATTTCACTTAGCATAACGCTCTCCTGTTCCATCCATGCTGTTTCGACTGGTAGGAGTTCCCTCTTTCTTTCTACTGTGTGGTGTTCCATTGTGTAAATGTACCAGTTTTTTTGTCCACTCATTTACTGATGGACACTTAGACTGTTTCCAACACTTGGCTATTGTAAATAATGCTGCTATGAACATGGGGGTGCATAGGTTCTTTTGAATTGGTGTTTTAGAGTTCTTAGCGTGTAAACCCAGCAGTGGACTCACTTGGTCAAAAGGAACTTCCATTTCTAGTTTTTTGATGAAATTCCATACTGTTTTCCACAGTGGCTGCATCAATCTGCATTCCCACCAACAGTGTACTAGGGTTCCATTTTCTCTACAACCTTGCCAGCACTTGTTTGTTGATTTGGTTATGATGACCATTCACACCAATGTGAAGTGGTATCTCATTTTAGTTTTAATTTGCATCTCTCTGGTGGCTAATGATGCTAAGCATCCTTTCATATGTCTATGGGCCCTCTGTATGCCCTCCTTGGAGAATTGTCTGTTCAGGTCCTTTGCACATTTTTTAAATTGGATTGTTTGTCTTCTTGGTGTGGAGTTGTGTGAGTTCTTTATATATTTTGGAAATCAAACCCTTGTCTGAGGTATCATTAGCAAACATGTTTTCCCATACAGTTGGTTTTCTTTTCATTTTGCTGATTTTTTTTAGTGGTACAGAAGCTTTTTAATTTCTTGTAGTCCCATTTATATATTCTTGCCTTTATGCTCCTTGCCCTATGGGACATATCAGTGAAAATGTTGCTGAGTGGGATACCTGAAATTTTCCTGTGTATGTTCTCCTTTAGCACTTTTATGGTGTCATGGATTATATTTAAGTCTTTTATCTATCTTGAGTTTATTTTGGTGTATAGTGTAAGTTGGTGGTTGAGTTTCATTTTTTTGCACATAGCTGTCCAGATTTCCCAACACCATTTGGTGAAGAGGCTATTTTTACTCAATTTTATGCAACTGCCCTTTCTGTCAAATATTAATTGACCATAGAGACTTGGGTTTATTTCTGGGCTCTCTATTCTGTTCCATTGATCTATATGTCTGTTCTTATACCAGTACCAGACTGTTTTGATTACAGTGGCCTTGTAATATAGTTTTATATCAGATATTGTGATCCCTACTACTTTATTCTTCTTTCTGAAAATTGCTGAAGCTATTCAGGTCATTTACAGTTCCATATAAATTTTTGAAATATTTGTTCTATATCTGTGAAATATGTCATCGGTATTTAAGTAAGGATTGCATTGAATCTACAGATTGCTTTGGATAGTATGGACATTTTAATAATGTTAAATCTTCCAATTCATGAACACAGTATTTGCTTCCATTTATTTGTGTCTTCCTTGATTTCTTTCTTCAGTGTTGTGTAGTTTTCTGAGTACAGGTCGTTTACCTCCTTGGTTAGGTTTATTCCTAGTTACTTTATTTTTTTTTGTCACTATATTAAATGATATTTTTTCCTAATTTCTGTTTCTATTATTTCATTGTTGTTGTAGAAAAGTATCTTCAATTTCTGAATATTGACTTTGTATCCCACTGTTTTGCCAAATCCACTTTTTAGGTTGAGTAGTTTTTTGGTGGAGTCTATAGGGTTTTCTATGTATAGGGTGTTTCTAGATGACTATCACGTCATCTCCAAACAATGACAGTTTTACTTTCTCCTTTCCAATTTGCATGCTTTTTATTTCTTTGTATTGGAACTTCGTGGCTAGAAGTTCCAATACTATATTGAATAGACATGGTGAAAGTGGACACCCTTGTCTTATTCCTGATCTTAGGGGGAAACCTTTTAGTTTTTGTCTGTTGAGTATGGTGTTGGCTGTAGGTCTGTCATATATGGCCTTTATTATGTTGAAGCATACTCCCTCTACTCTCACTTTGCTGAGCGTTTGTATCATAAATGGGTGCTTTACTCTATCGAGTGCTTTTTCAGAATCCATTGATACGATCATGTGATTTTTTTTTCTTTTTGTTTATATGATGTATTATGTTTATTGGCTTGTGAATATTGTACCACCCTTGTATCCCTGGGATGAATCCCACTCAATCATGATGTATGATCTTTTTAATGTATTGCTGCATCTGGCTTGCCAATATTTTGTTGAGGATTTTAGCACCTATGTTCATCAGTAATATTGACCTGTAGTTTTCTTTCTCCGTTGTGTCTTTATGTGGTTTTGGGATTAGGATGATGCTGGCTTCATAAAAAGAGTTTGAGAGTCTTCCCTCTTCTTAGATTTTTTGGAATAGTTTGAGAAGGATAGGGGTTAGTCTTTCCTTAAATGTTTGATATAATTCTCCTATGAAGGTGTCCAGTCCAGGGCTTTAGTGTGCCAGGAGTTTTTTTTTATTACTGTTTCAATTTCATTAACTGTTATCTATCTATTCAGGCTTTCTCCTTCTTCTTGATTCTGTTTTGGATGATTTGGTTTCTAGAAATTGTCCCATTTCACCCAGATTTTCAAATGTCTTGGAATATTGTTTGTAATAATGTCTAACAGTCCTTTGTATTTTTTTGGTATTGGTTGTTATTTCTCCTCTTTTATTTCATGTTGTGTGTTTTGTATATATCGTGGATTTAAAAATTCATATATATATATATATATATGCATGCTTTGAAAACATTTCTCAGTTGTTTGGGTTATATTTTCATTTAAAAAATATTTGTTATTTTTTCCATCACCATTTGTCTCTCTTATACACTCTTGCACTTCCACTCACTTCCCCTCCCTCACCTCCTCAGTTACCACACTGTTGTCTGTGTTCATGAGTCCATTCTCTCTTTTTTCTTTTTCGCTCAATCCCCTCTATCCCCGACCCTCTCCAGAGCTGTCAGACTGTTCTCTATGAGTCTCTCTCTATTTTGGTTGTTAATTCAGTTTTCATTAGAGGATTTCACTCATATATATATATATATATATATATATATATATATATATATTCATATTTTTGATGGTATCCTTTGAAGCACGCAAGTTTTTAATATTGATGGAGTCAATTCATCTATTTTTTGATCTGTCACTTGTGCTTTTTGTGTCATATCTAAGAAATCATTGCACAATCCAAAGCCATTAAGATCTTATTCCTATGTTTTCTTCTAAGATTTTAATAGTTTTAGCTCATATACTAAGTAAATGGTAGGGGTCTAACTAAGTAAGTGGTAGGGCTCTAACTTCATTCTTTTGATTGTGGATACCTTTATTAACTTACACCTTTTTAAAAAATATACAAATTAGGGGTATGATTACATTTATTAGCATTTATATGTACTCAACACAGGACAGTAAATTTCCATGTCTGTCCAATGGCTACTCTGACTCAAAGAAAGTTCCAAAAACATTTTCTAAGGTCAACAGGGTTTATAACAAATTCACAGACCTGAGCCATACCCTAGCATTACATGGACCAGTTTTGATGATCACAAACTCATTCACTAGAATGCTGTTTATTACCATATTTTTTAGAGTATAAGATGCACTTTCTCCCCCCAAATTTGGGAGGACAAGGGGGTGTGTCATAGAATTCGAATGCAGCTTTACATTTACATTGGTGAAATATTATGTTATTTATGTTATTAAATATTTTACCACATTTTTTGCTTCAAATTTTTTCCCCTATTTTCCCTCTCTAAAACCTAGGTGCATCTTATAGTCTGAAAAATATGGTAAGTAGATGGGTGATTTTTATATTTAAAATGAATAATTTAAAAAGACTAATTACAGAGTTCTGTCCAAGATGGAGGCATAGGTAGAAACCCTTTGTTTTCTCCCACAACCAAAAGGAGGATAACAACCAATCTAAAATCAATAAACAACCAAAATTGCCAGAAAATCAAACTGCATGGAACTCTGACAACCAAGGAATTCAAGAAAAAATCAACCAGAACAACCAGACCAGTAAGGCAGATCACACAGGCTGACTCAGAAAAACCAAGGCAAGGCGGCTTGAGGGGCGGGGCTAACTGCAGAGCTCCCCAGAGCTGCATGGGAGGGGCTGACTTAAGGGGAAAACAGACTCAGAGCTGACTGTGGGCTAAGGCTGGGGTTGCCTCGGTGGGAGACACTTCCAGTCTGACATGAGAGTCTGTTGGAAAGTACACTAGAGACAAGCAGGCAAGCTGCACTGTTCCCTCTCTGGCCCCTCCCACACAGGCAGCACAGCAAAGAGGGTTGCCCTGCCTGGGTGAATACCTAAGGCCCCGCCCGCTTACAACCTATGGGCTGCACCAAGACAAAGAAATATGGCCCAAATGAAGGAACACAGCAAAACCTCAGAACTAAGCCAAGAGGAGATTGCCAACCTATCGGATGGAGAATTTAAAGCCCTGGTAATCAAAATGCTCACAGAACTGATTGAGCTTGGTCAAAAAATGAAAGATACCCAAAATGAAATAAAGCAAAATATTCAGGGAACCAGCAGTGACAAGAAGGAAGCCAGGATTCAAAGCAACAATTTGGAACAAAAGGAAGAAATAAATATCCAACCACATCAGAATGAAGAAACAAGAATCCAAAAAAGTGAAGAGAGGCTGAGGGATCTCTGGGACAACCTGAAACATTCCAATATCTGAATTATAGGGGTGCCAGAAGGAGAAGAACAGCAACAAGAAATTGAAAACTTATTTGAACAAATAATGAAGGAAAACTTCCCCAATCTGGCAAAGGAAATAGACTTCCAGGAAGTCCAGAGAGTCCCAAAGAAGTTGGACCCAAAGAGGAACACACCAAAGCACAGCATCATTAAGTTACGCAAGATTAAAGACAGAGAGAATCCTAAAAGAAGCCAGAGGAAAGGAGAGAGTTACCTACAAAGGAGTTCCCCTAAGGCTATCAGCTGATTTCTCAAGAGAAACCTTGCAGGCAAGAAGGGCTGGAAAGAAGCATTTGAAATCATGAAAGGCAAGGACCTACATCCAAGATTACTCTATCCAGCAAAGCTTTCATTTAGAATGGAAGGGCAGATAAAGTGCTTCCCAGATAAGGTCAAGTTAAAGGAGTTCATCATCACCAAGCGCTTATTATATGAAACATTAAAGGGACTTATCTAAGAAAAAGATCAAGAACTATGAACAATAAAATGACAACAAACTCACAACTATCAACAAATGAACCTAAAAGAAAGGAAAAACAATGAAAACCAAAGCTAAGCAAACAACCGGAACAGGAACAGAATCAGAGAAATGGACATCACACAGAGGGAGTTCAGCAGGGAGGAGGAAGGGAGGAATAGGGGAAAGGTACAGGGAAGAAGAAGCAAAATTAGTAGGCATAAAATAGATGGGGAGAGATA
>PVKM010013201.1:0-30597 GCA_004027735.1 Carollia perspicillata
CCTCTCCTCTCCTCTCCTCTCCTCTCCTCTCCTTTCCTTTCCTTTCCTTAAAGCAGCCCCTTTAGCATGTCTGGCAGAGGTGGTTTGGTGCAGGTGTATTTTTTACACTTCTTTTGTCTGGGAAGCTCCTTATTTGGCCTTCTATCTTGATTGAGAACCTTGCTGGATCAAGTAGCCTTGGTTGCAGGCCTCTGGTCCTCAGTATTTGGAACATTTCTTGCCATTCTCTTCTGCCTTGGAGCATTTTCATTGAGAAGTCAGCTGCTAACCTTATCGGGGCTCCCTTGTATGTTACTACCTGTTTCTCCCTTGCTGCTTTTAAGATTCTCTGCTTGTCTTGGAATTTTGCCATTTTAATTATGATGTGTTTTGAAGTGGGTGTCTTTGGGTTTCTCTTGATTGGGACTCTCTGTCTTTCCTGGATTTGTGTGACTTTTTCTCTCATCAAATTAGGGAAGTATTCCATCATTACTTTTTCAAATAGGTTTTCTATCCCTTGCTCTTTTTCTTCTTCTGGTATTCCTATTATATGGATATAATTACATTTCATATTGTCTTGGACTTCTCTTTATCCCTATTCATGTTTTCTGAGCCTCTTTTCCTTTTCTTGCTCTTGCTGGGTCTTTTTTAATACTTTGTCCTCCAATCACTGATCTGATCTTCTGCTTCGTCGATCCTGGTTTTGATTCTTTCTACTGTGTTCTTCAGTTCAGAAATTCTATTCTACATTTCCTCTTGGCCCTTGTTGATAGTTTCTATTTCCTTTTTCATGTTGAGATACTTTGCAGTGAGTTCATTGTAGTTTCTGGTAATTCTCTATGACCTCATTGAGCTTCCTGATAACCATTGCTTTGAACTCAATATCTGATAGTTGAGTTGCCTCTGTTTCATTTAACATTCTTTTTGAGGCTTCTTCCTTTCATTTCATTTGGGGATTGTTTCTTTGTCTTCCAAATGTTTGTGAGACTCTTCTTGTTAGCCCCAGCTTCTTAAATTTATCTGTTCTGTCTCCCTGGGTTTATGGTGTGAACTTCTGAGGTAGAATACCTGTGAGATTCAGTGGTGTAGTTTCCTTGATCTCCTGAGCTTACTGGACTTGGGCTGTCATTTAAGTTGCCTCTGTGTTTGTTTTTGGGTTTTGACTGCCGTTGGGTATTTCTTTGGTGGGTCCTTCCCACCAGCTGGTTAACTGAGGGTCACTGTGTCCACCACATCTTGTATTTTGTTGTGCTGGTGAGGGCAGATCGTGTTGAAGTTGTTTCTTCCATGTGTACAAGGTTTTGTGGATTCTCTCTTGTTCTTGTTCAGTTGTTTGTTTTGGGTAATTTCTCCACTATTTAGTTTTATTTCCAGATAGGTCCTAGATGGAGGTTAGTGTGGATTCCACTCCTTCCTTCATGTTCTTCTATTCTCCATGGGTGGTTCCTTTGTCATTGGGTTTCATCTTCCAGCGGGTATCCTCGTGTTCACAGCTTCCACATACTTTTTTTCATGATCAGTTGGAGGAGAAAGGCAAAATTGTTTAAGACAGCAAGAGAATATTCTATGCCATTTACAGTAGCAGCTGGTAGAGAAGAGATAGGAGATCCTTTGGTTATTTATAGTGTTAACCATAATATTCCACCCAACTAGCCATGTTTTAGAAAGGATGGTAAGAAGATATGACTCTTGTTGGGGAGGGAAGGTTGTGAGTTGGATCTAGAAGGCAGTGAGGTTGTGGGAAGTCAGATTCTGAGGTAAGGTGAGAGTAAAGGATAGTAAATACGTGTAGTGCATGACAGAATAGAGTTAACCACTACAGTAATAGAGTTCAGGAAACCGTGAAGTGGGCTAAGATCTGGGAGAGGTTTTGTGTAGTATTTACAATTGTATGGAACAGCTATTATTTACAATAATATTATAGCAACAATCATGTGATGGAATCTATGTGATCTGGATAACAAGAATAGGGAGTATAGGACCTTGAGTGGTGTGCTAATGTAACACAAGTGAAGTGAAGGACAGTAAATCAGAAATACACTATGAAAGAGAGAACAGGGGAAACCTGTCAAACAATACAATATAACCAGCTAAGCAAAGAAGACTAAATAGAAACAAGTGGAATACTATTAAAATAAAAGATGTAAGAACAATGAAAAAATAATAATACAAATATGCAATAACTTGCAAGTTCTTTGTAATAGCAAAGTGAAATCTGCCACACTGTCTCAGCTGTTGGGATGCCTCCTCTTTGGGTCCAACTCTGGTCTTTTTACAGTTCCAGGGTTTTTTTTGTCTCACTTGTGGGTGTTAGAGAGAGAGAGAAAGAGAAGCAGAAGAAGGAAGGAAGAAGAGATAAAATTGGAAAGAAAGGAAGAAGGAATAAAACAAGAAAGAAGGAGAGAGAGAGAAAAGGAATTGAGAGATAAAAATAATAAAAATTAAAAAAATAAAAATTACTTAAAAAAATAAAAAAGCCTCTTGGTGGTTTCAAACTGGCCACACCAGTTTTTCTGGTGTTGCTGGCTGCAGCAGGCTGTGCGTCTTTTCTTCCTTCCTGATCAGCAGTCAGTCAGCCTCATGGGCACTCTCCCCAGGGCTAGCCTGGCACCTCTCTGCCTCTCCGAGGTGCCTTGGGTGTGGGACCTCTGTGGGCTGGGGCCTTCCGCAGAGTGCACTCTATCCAGGTTGTGGGTGTGTGCACTTGTCCAGACCGCCTCCGGCCACATGGTTTGGGCAGGCACCCTTCCCAGTACTATGGGGGTGTTCAGGGCTTCCCACGCCTTCTCTGAAGCCGAAGCACTACCCAGATGGGTGGGGGGAGGCTGGAGCAATTTCTGTAGAAGTCCCTAAACAGTGTCTCTTTTTTCACTTTTTCTTTTTAAGAAATTTCTCCTACTGAAGCCTGCCACTCCAGAGGCGTGGCCTCTCACACAGCCCAATTCTCCAGCCAGACCAGGACTATCAGGTCAGGGCCTATCACGTCGCGATTCTCAACTCTCCCCAACCAGTGTCCACAGACTCCGTGGGTGCTCACAGCCCCTGTGTGTTTGCCTCTTAGTCCTTATTCCCCTCTCTGTGACTTCAAGCAACCAGGTCTCTCCTGGTGTTGTTCAAACCTTGTTTGGCTGGGGAGGGAGCAGTCAACCCAGCTCTCTCCCAAGGACCCTTTGGCAGACCCTGCAGGCACCAGGCCTGGGGCTGCAGCTTCCCTGGTCCCCGCACTGGTCCCTGGGACCTTATTGTCCTGAAGCACTCTCCTTAACGTCTGGTTTTTCAATGCCCGCTACAATTTTTGGTCTCCTATTTTCATATATGCTGTGGTACTATTGTCTGTTTGTTCTGTTCCTCCATAGATTGGCTAGGTTTTTCTGCTGTGTGTAGGGGGAACTGGAATCTGCTCCCTCCTACCTCACCACTATCTTCCTCCTCGATGTGCTTTCTTCTTTAATTCCATAGTTGTAGAACTTCCATCCAGCTCAATTTCTGTTGGTTCTGAATAATGGTTGTTCTATAGTTTAGTTGCAATCTTGATGTGGTTGTCCAAGGAGGTGAGCTGTGTTTACATACACCACCATCTTAACTGGAAATCCTTAACTGCACATTTAAAAATGGTGAAGTTTGTAATGTTATGTGTACTTTATCACAATTTTAAAGGGGAAAAATAAAAATTAAAAATGGGAAATAATATACAGATATGTGTTGTAATATTGATGGGTGGCTGTATCCTTGGTTTCAATTCGGCACATCCCACCCCGCCCCTGCCAAAATCCCACACATTGAGTCTCAACATTCTGTCATAAGTTTTTCAATCTGTATCCCTTTCTGGGACTTCATGACTCACTCCCTAGTTTCAGTTATCAACTCTAGTACATATCTTTAGTCAGACCTTACTTCTGAGCTCTAGATCCATATTTTTCAAATGAATACTGAGCTTCTCCACTTGAAAATACCACAGATGCCTCAAATTCAAAGAATTCAAACCAGATTTATTTCCTTCTCCTTCCCAATTTGCTTGTTTATGTTTGAAAAATTGAAGGGGAAGATAAATGTTTACCCTTCCTCCTTCACCCCCTATTCCAGATTGCACTTTTTTCCCTATACTACGCTGCCTTTAGAGCCAATCAGTTCACATTTCTCAAAAATGAGCCTTTTTGCCCAAGAAGAGGGACTGCATTTTCATCCTCAAAAAGTGATGTTAAATTATTCCTCATATGTCATGACCCTATAAGGCCACTGTACCCAGAACCTTAAACCAACCTCTGAGCTTGAGTCTGCTACAACAACAGTAGAATCTGGGGATCTGGGTCCACAGTCAGACCTAGAAGTAGCTATAAGACCACTTACCTCTCCAAAAAGACTAGAACTGTTAGCCACTACTATCCTAGCCTCAGTGCTGCCATTGGATCTGGGCACAAGGACTCTCATAAACCCCGTGCTTAAAGGGTCCTTCATATCACATGCACATGCACACACACTCATTAAAAAACACATGGTTGCCTGTGTCGCATGGGATCTGGTGATCACTGTTGGCAGAGTGTAACTCTTAACTCTAAACATCTGCAGTTTTGACTAACTACACAAGCTCCAGGAAAATGCTTTTCCACGTCTGTTTCCCTGTTATCTTCTAAATAAAAGGCAGCCCTGGCTGGTGTGGCTCAGTTGATTGAGAGCCCACCTTCAAACCAAAGGGTTGCAGGTTCGATTCCCAGTCAGGACACATACAGGTCAAGTCCCAGTAGGGAGTGCATGAGAGACAACCATATATTGATGTTTCTTTCTCCTTCCCTCCCCCTCTCTCTAATAAACAAACAAACAAATAAACAAATAAATAAAATCTTAAAAATAAATAAATAAAAGGCAGCTGTGTCCAAATACCATAAACATTTGCCTATTGTGCCATTTCGGGCATAAAGACGGACATTATTCCAGACTGCAGGGAAGATTCAAGTAGTGGAAGCACCTAGGGGACCAAAAAAAAAAAAGCTGACTTATCAAAGCCTTCTTCTTACATACAGGACTACAATAGGTTTTTACTTAACAAACTATCATTTACTAGTAGTGTCTGTTTACTAGGTTGCCTTTACTTCCCACTTTGTGGTTCCAGAGGTAATAAAAAAACTGCATCAGTTGCATATGGAAGCTATAGAACATTTTACAATATTAAACAACTCATATTACCCTTTTTTGTTTTTTATTTTTTCCAGAGCTACTCTTAATTTTAAGATATATGGATAGATAGATTATTAGATAGATAGATAATAGATAGATAGATAGATAGATAGATAGATGATAGATAGTTGATAGATAGCTAGATAGATGTGTATAAAGAATGCCACAGATTGGATTTCCCAGGAAGCAGATTCTTCAACAAAAATTAGAGTATAAGAGGTTTAAGGAGTGTTCCTAGAATCAACACTTATGGAAGGAAAAGGAGAGAATAAGCAGGAATGATAAGAGGCAGAAATCAAATTTCAGTGCTTTATCAATGGAATGCCTAAGCATATAATGTAGGGAATTCTGAAGATAGTATGAAGCTTCAAAGCTGTTTCAGGCAACAAGAGGGCCTTGCCTTTATACACAGTATCAGTGAGCCATAGGAGGTAGGCCACCCTGAGAATGGGGTGTGATCTTTGACAACACAATCTCAGTTGATGCAATCCTGAAGGGGGCTCTCTGATGGCACATTTTTAAGAAATTCATAATATTTCAATATGTAGACATATCCTAATTTGTTCAGTCAAATGCCTATTTCAAGACACTTGGTTTTCCAAGTTTTTCACACTTCAAAATGGTGTGAAGTCTTATATAAGCCAATTATTTGATTATTTCCTAATAATACATTTCTACCAGTGGAATCACTAGATTAAAGAGCATGTACATCTTCAGGCTTCTGAATCATGTGTCTGAATGGACCTTGTGCCAGTGTATGTCCCCACCAGCACACTTTGAGAGTGCCCTCCCTCCACTCTCACTACAGTTTGGGTTGAGAGAGAGGTGGACCTTCTCCAGTATGGATGACAACAGGTCTTTAGATGGTTCCATAAAGGCCCTGCCTCAACCTACCTTATATAAGAAATCTGATAGAAGCACTAAAATTTATTATTTCTTCCATTATATTTTCTTTTTTCAAAATAGTAACTCATGTATTTACTTACATAGATAGAAGACTTGGCCAAGAAAGAGGATACTTTCCTATCAAATGCACCCAGGACTCTAAAATAAAATTGCCCCTCAGTGTGTGCCCCCAGAATGGGTCCCAGCATTTCTTTGTTCAAAGGGTCTCTCACTTACTTCTTTCCCTTACCATTCTCATGACCAGCAGTGACATATCACACCTTTATCATTTTGTACTCAGACTTATGGTGGTAACTTCCTAGCTGGTGTTCTGATCTTCATTGGCCACTCCTGTCCCCTTCCCAACTCAGACTTATCCTGCACAGAAATCAGCCATATCATTTTCCTTTCATCTTGTCATTCCCATGGTCACAAAAGGCTTTGGTGTCTCCTAGGATTGGATAGAATAATAAGCAGACACCTCAGTTCAGTAATCAAGGACCTTCCACAAATGGGAGTCACCTCAACTGCTGGACTATATTTCTCATCACTCTCTTTCCCACACTTTGCATTCAGGCAGGCCAGCCTCCTTCCTGGAGGATTCCCACCCCTATGCCTTTCTTATGCCCTCCCCTCTTTCCTCCAGTGCCCTTCTGTCCTGTTTTTATTTTATCCTTCAAGCCCAGCTTACTTAAGCATCCTCTCGTTGTAAAAATTTCTGAGCACTGTTACCTGTAGAACATTCTGCCCTGATGGGAGGGGTCTGGCCATGATCAGAGACTCCAGGCTTTGTTAGTACTTTTTTGTTTCAAAACGTCTTGCTTTTCCAAGTAGATCATAAACCCAAAGACAAAAACATGTATTTTTGTCCTGATTAAAACACACAACTTTATTGATAACAAAAATAAAATCTCAAATGTATAAACATAAGTCCACACAAAGGACCAAAGATTACCTTACTTATGAAGAATCGGTTTAATTTCTGCTCATGAAGCATATTAAAAACATCTCAATCCAGATAAGGTAAAAATCAACACATGTATTTTCAGTACAAATTTGAATTAATTTGGTGTTCATAATATGGTCCAGCCATAGGCTATCATAAATAACATCAGTCTCAAAGTTATAATGGAACTTACTAAGTGCATCACCCTAAGACTGCAAAATAAAAATATTACTCAAATTTGTTTGAAAACATACAACTAATCAGAGTTTACTTAATAATAGCTCAACTCTTTCTTTCACCTCAGTGTCATTGTATTCTGCTGCTAAGACTCGAAGTTTCTTGGCACATGCTTTAGGTCGTTGGAATATGAAATAGAGGGAATTTTTACTGAACTTATCCTGGGTAAATATTCTTGCTCTTCTTTTAAAATGATAATTTATATTTTCAAATAATGAAAGAGCATTAAGAATATTCTCTTTTGTCTCTTTCTTGCTAAAAATATTAATCAGTGATGTTGGTGCACTGGCTATAAGCAAAGCTTTTGTCATAGATGGATTTTTAGAGAAATTCAAAAGCATTCCCAGAATATGGTCTTTAGTTTCTACACTTCCCACAGTTAACAAACGAAGAAATTCTGAAATATAATTTGTAACCATATGCTGATATTCACTAATAATAGTCAGGTGTTTTATTAATCTTAATCCAGCCAGCTGCACATTTGAATTTAAGGGATAGGTGACGGTATCTTCACATACTTGGTTTAAGTATGTTTTAACTTTCCTATGCTTTTCAGCTGCCACTGAGATGTTATTTAATGCATTTAAAGCCTTCTGCCTAACACTGGAGTGGGGATTATTGAGCAAGCTTTCAATAATTGAGATTCTACCTGCATTATGAATGATTTCATGGGAAAATGGATAATCAGTACTGTTATATAGAGCATTATTGGCTATTTCATGAATAGAAGGATCTTCAGTCATTTCAACCATGCAAATGAGTTTTTCAAGCTCTCGTGGATCCATATTAGCTTTGTGTTTACAGCGGCAGCCCCAGGGCTGAGCTTTCTCCTGAGAACTGATCTTCTTTCTGAGCTCATCTTCAGGTAGTAAGCAGGACTCATTTGAGTATGGAAATTTCATTTCTGTCCAGATCATGGTTCCCGCCCATGAACCCATTCCTGCCCCAGGAACCATGGATGGATATGTACCTCTAGACTCAGATGATTTCTTGGCTTTAGTCTTGGGTGCAGGTACATCTTCACTTCTGTTTTCGTTACCATCCCTGAACCAAGACATTACATTGCCTCCACCAACAGCCTCAAGCTTATCCTTGGAGCTAGCCTTATCTCCAGCCCCACACTCAAAAGTGACATTTTTCTTACCCTTGGATCTATACTCATTATTGTTCTCACTCTCAGCCCAAAACAAGGACCTTAAACTGATTTCCTCGATATCAGGACTAGACACTCTACTTAGCTCATCTTCATCTATATCTTTAGGCAGAGTCCAGGACCTCATGCCAAGCTCTTCCCCAACCCCAAGCCTAGACCCTGCAGTGGTTGCATCTTCATCCCAAAGCCAAGACTCTTTCCTAGCCTCAGCTCCAGCCTCAGCCCCTACACAGGAATCCATAAAGACCTCCTCTTCACATCTGATCCAGGACCCAATACTGGCCTTGTCCTCAGCCCCACATCCAGAACTAACAATGCCCTCTTCCCCAGCCCCTGATCTGGATTCAATACTAGGTGCATTTTTAGTTCTAGGCCTGGACATAATGCCAGACTCTTCCCCTCTCCAGAACCAGGACCCTATACTACTAGTCTCATCCCCAGCCCTAAACCAGTATCCTTCATTGGTTTCTGCCCCAGCATTGACCTCAGACCTTCCACTGGCTTGATCCCCAGCACCAGTCCAGGACCCTCCACTTGTGTGATTCTCAGGCCACAGACTAGACCCAGCCCAGGATTTTTTACCAGATTGATTCCCATCACCAGCCCAGGAGCCTTCTCTTCTGGCATGATCCTCAAATACATGTTTGGAACAGCTACCTGCTTGAAACCCAGCCCCAACCCAGGACCTTCCACTGGTCTGTTCCCTAGCCCTATCCCAGGACCCACCATTGGACTGGTCCACAGGACCCAGCCTGGACACTCCACTGGTTTGATCTGCAGTGTCAGCCAGAGACCTTCCACTGGACTGGTCCTCAGACCCCAACCTAGACCCTCCACTGTTCTGACCACCAACCCCAGCCCAGGGTACATTTTCACTGGCCTTATTATCAAATCTAGGCTTGGATACACCACTAGGTGGATTGCTAGTCCCAAACCAGGACCCTCCACTAGTCTGGTCAACAGCCCCAGCCCAGTACCCAATACTAGCCACATTCCCAGCCCAGGAACCTCTGCTTGCCTGAATCCCATCACCATCCTGGGACCTTCCATTGGCCTGTTCTTGAGCCTCAGGCCACGACCCTCCAATGACCTCTTCCCTAGCCCAGGACACCCCATTGGCCTGGCCCCCAGCCCAGGAACTCTCACTGACCTGGCCTCCAGCCCAGGAACCCTCACTGACCTGACCTCCAGTCCAGAATTCTCTGGTAGCCTTGTTCCCAGTGTCAACCCAAGACCCCCCACTGACCTGGTTCTCTGCTCCAGTCCAGGACCCTCCAACGGTCTTATTCCCACCCCAGAGATCCCCACTGACCTGGTCCCAAGATCCATCACAGGATCCAATACCAACCTCATTCTCAATCCTAGCCCCAGACCAGGGCTTAACGCCAGCCTCATCACAAGCCCCAGCCCAGGACTGAATACCAGATGTATCACTCGCACCACTCCAGGACTCAATACTGGCTTCATTCTCATCACCAGCCCAGGACATGCTATTATCCCAGTATCCATCCCTGGCCTGAAACCTAAATTTTGTCCATCTCTCAGAAGCAATCCAATCTTCAGTACCAATTCCATTCCAGTAATAGTCATGTACCTTAGGCTGAGTCTTTCCACAGGCCTGAGTACCAGTCCACCCCTCAGTCTCAGAAGTGGGCATGGACTTAGGCTTGGGATCTGCATTGACAGCACCTTCCTGTATGGCTTCTGCCTTAGACTTGGGTATAATTTTGTCCTTTGCACCAAGCAAGGTCTTACTTTGGGAAAGGATCATGAACTGAGGCTGGCTAGAACTCATTGTATCTGTTCTGGCCTCTACCTTAGACTCAACATTAGAATTACCCTTGACCTTACTCCTGGCAGCAAGAAAGGCCTCACTGTGGGAACTGTCTGCAGCCTGGAGCTGAGCAGAACCTGTTGCATCTGCTCCAGACTCTAACTTGGACACAGTTTTAGAATTGCTCCTGACCTTATTCTTGGTACCAGCCAAGGCTTCACCCTGAGAATTGGCCACAGCTTGAGGCTGGACAGAACCTGTTGAATCTGCTTTGGCCTCTGCCTTAGACACAGCATTGGGATTGTCTTGTACCTTATTCTTGGCACCAGGCAAGGCCTCACCTTGAGAATTTGTCATAGCCTGCAGCTGGGCAGAGCCCATTGTATGTGGCCCAGTCCATGCCTTAGATACAGCATTGGGATTTCCCCTAACCTTATTCTTAGTACCACACAAGGCCTCACCCTGTGAATTGGTGGCAGCTTGGAGCTGGGCAGAGCCCACTGTCTCTGGCCCAGCCCCTGCCTTACACACAGCATTGGCATTGCCCTTGACCTTATTCCTGGTACCAGGCAAGAATTCACCTTGGGAATTAGTCACAACCTGGGGCTGGGTGGAGCTTAGTGCATCTGCTTTGGCCTCTGCCTTGGATACAGCATTGGGCCTGCCCCTGATCTTATTCCTGGCACCAAGCAAGTCTTCACCTTGGGAATTTGACACATCCTGGGGCTGGGAAGAACCTGTTGTATCTACTACAGTCTCTTTCTTAGACACAGTATTGCGTTTGCCCCTGACCTTATTACTGGCACCAGGTGAGGCCTCACCCTGGGAACTGACCACAGCTTGGGGCTGAGTAGATACTGTCATACCTGTTTGAGGCTGGGCCAAGCCCATTGTGTCTGACCCAGCCCCTACTTTAGTCACAACATTGGGATTGCCCGAGACCTTATTCTGTATACCAGAGAAAGCTTCATCCTGGGCATTGTCCATAACCTGAGGCTGACCACAAGTCCTCATTTCTGCTTTAGCCCCTGCCCTAGAAAAAGCATTAGGAACTCCCCTGTCATCAACTCTGGAATCAGGCAAAGCATAATTTTGACTCTTGTCTCCAACCTGAGACTGTGCACAGGTTTTCATGTCTGTCCTGACCTCTGCTTTACACTTACCTTTGACATTGCTCCCAGTGTTAGTTCTTGTACTCGGTAAGTCTTCAACCTGGCACATGGCAGAAGCCTGAGACTGTGCCTTTGTGTCTGTTCTAGCCCCTTCCTGAGACATAATGTTGGCATTGCCCTTAGGCTTAATCCTGCCATCAGGCAAAGCATCAACCTGGACACTGTCCATAGGTTGAGGCCTTGTGTAGGACAACATGTTTGTCCCAGCCCCTAACTTAGAAATAGCATTGGGGTTGCCTCTGGTCTTAACCCTGGAATCAGGCAAGGTCTCAACTTGGGAATTGACCCTCAAGTTTGCCTTGGCTCTTGTTTTAGACATGGCATTGGAATTGCCTCTACCCTTAAACCTGACATCAGACATAGCCTCAAGCTGAGCAACAGCCTTCATGTCAACTCCAGTCATTGTCCTAGTTGTGACATTGGTATTTTCCCTGTCATTAACCCTGGCACCAGACGTTGTTTCAGCCTGTTTCTTGGCCATGGTCTGAGGTTGTATAGAAGCTCTCATATATATCCCCATACCCGCCTCACACATGGCATTGGTATTAACCCCAGTGTCAACTCTTGTCCTAGTCATGGTCTCAGCCTGAGCCTTGGTTACAATCTCAGATTGGGCAGAAGCCCTCATGTCTGCCCCAGTCCCCACCCAAGAGATAATTTTGTGATTTTTCTTGAGTTTTAACCCAGCACAAGACATGCCATCAATCTGGATCTTGGTCACAGTCTGAGATAGTACATAAGACCTTATATCCACTCCAGCTTCTGCCCTGGACATGATATTAAGATATCCCTGAGCATCAACTGTGGTTCCAGGCCTGGCCTCATACTGAATCTTGGTCACATTCACAGTCTCTTCCACGGCTCTTGCTTTAGTCTCAGTCATAATTCCAGTCTTATTTATGGCATTCATCTTGGCCCCTTCCCTGGTCATTTCCAAGGCCTCATTCTGTGTCACCAGTACTCTGTTCTTCTCTGTCTCTTTTTCAGCCAAAATATGAGCTTCCACTTTTGTCTGGGTCATTGCTTCTTTCTTGGCCTCTGTCCTGGCAACCAGTCCCCAACCTTTAGCCTTGATCTGGGTCACTGCCTCTTTCTTGACTACTCTTTCAGCCTCAGAGTCAGTTTGGGTCACTGCCTCTTTCAAGGCCACTTCCTTGGCTTTCACTTTGGTCTCACCTAGAGTCACTGCCTCGGTCATGATCACTGTTTTAACCTCAGATTGAGTTTCTGCCTTTTCCCCAGTCCCAGCCATTACCTTGGACTGAGAGTTGGCTTCGGGTCTGGCTCTAGCAGAAACCTTGGTCTCTACTTCAGCCCCAGCCCCACCTCCTGTTCCAGTTTCTGCTCCAGTCTTGGCCTTGGGTCTAGCCTCAATCTCTGTCCCATCCATGGCTTCATTCATGTCCAAGGTCTGGTTCTGTACCTCAGCCACATTCTCCTTTTTGATGCTAGACCCATTGGTGGCATATCTCCTCACACTCTGGGCTCTTCCCTTGGTTAATCTGTAAATATAGTAGCAGGTACCAACCCAGATCACCAGTCCTGCAGTCACCCAGCCCACTTCCTGAATGTGACCCATGTAATCACCCCTGCTGAAGGAATGAACAAGGTACAGTGGGGCTCAGATAGGCTGGGAAAAGAAGATGGTAGGTCTGGGTGTAGGCCTGTAAGGGTACTGAACTTCAGCTGAAAGGCCACTTCAGCTGTCACTGGAGGTGGACCTAGAAGTAGAGGAAGAAAATAAACTAAAATTTCTCTTCTAATTCTGTGCATCATTCAGATAGATACACAGAAAGACAAGACAGTGTAGAAATAATGTACTTGGTGGGAGGATCATTAGCAAACTCTCTCTCCATCCCTTTTATTTTATTCCCTCCCCCATTTTTCCCAGTACCCAACAATTTTCCCCCAAGGTACTTCCACAGGCATTTCCTTACAGCAAATGAATAGTGAAAAGGATGGTGGGAGGGCTGACTATAAATTGGAGAGACTGAGAAGCCCTCAAACCTTGATTTTTATTGGATCTACTCTGGCCACCACTCCAACAGGTCCCTACCCCCATACCTGTATTGATCTGAGGCCGTTCCCTCCTCTTCCCTTCTCTTGGTTGGTGATATACCCTAAAGCAGATCTACAGACCTAGAGACAGACAGAAAAACAGATGGAAAGACAGATGGAGAGTAGAGATTTTGTACTTTATGCGACTAGCATATTATTAGCAAACTATCTCTCTATCTCCCTCAGTTCATCTCACTCTCTGTACCAAAATAAAAGTGAGGGTATGAGGTAAGTGACAAGAATGGTGGGAAAGCTGGCTGGGAAAAAGAGAGTCTGAGGATCCTCCAGATTGGACAGTGGACCTGCTAGATACACGGTGGCCTCTACCAACCCACCCTAGAGGTCTACCCAGACAAGCCCTATCCTCTTACCATTCTCGACTGATCAGGGGCAATTTCCTCCTTGTTTCTTTGCTTCCAATCATGTCAAGCCCTGCAGAGACCTGCAAGTAGATCTATGGACAAATAAACAAACAGTAGGTAACAGAGACTCAATCCTTTACAGAACAGATAAGCACCCTGATTCCTGACTCCAGTACCTGCCTTGCCAGAGAGCCCAGTTCCAGTTTCCTAATGTGTCCCATTTCAGTGTCCCTCCTTGTCTTCTTTCAGTCATACTTCAGCCCAAACTTACCCCCAATATCCTTAAATGTTTCCTGCACTGAAATCAGTACCATGTGTGGTGCTGGCAGAGTGTAGGAGAAGCATAAATACCATCTATGAAGAGTCTCTCAAGTCTCAGCCACCTTTTGTTACCACCTTTTTAGACACTGCCCTCCTTTACACCAACCTCCATGGTTCTAAGCCGGTCCCTCCCTTTCTCTTGCTTCCAGTGGTAAACAGCCCTACTATAGGTGTATAGGAAGATCTAGGAACAAACACAGAAAAAAGGGAAGGTGAATGATGAGTGTTTGTGATAGCTCATCATTTAAGACACAGGTCTCAGTACCTGCCATATTGGATTTAGAGACCCATTCCTTTGCAGGCAGAACCTCGAAGTGAGCAGGGTGGAGAATGGAGGCAGAAAAAAAAAAAAACAAAAGGGAAGTGACACAAGCAAAATCTTTTAAAACCACCTGTAGAATTCTAGGATTTCTCCCAAAAGTCCATCATTTCCTTCACCAAGATTCTCAGACAGGTGGGGTTTCCAAAAACTGGAAAATGGTGAGAGAGATTGAGGCCTCCAGGTCCCATACTCTAGAATCCTCATAGCCTAATCTACTTTCCCTTAAACCCATCTCTAGGAGTCTCCAGTAAAAAAGGCAATGTTGGGGAAGGCTTTGGCTTTTGTAAAATCACTATCCTTCCCCCATCAAAGACTGACTCTCTTTCTCAAAAATAATGTTCCTTAATACAACAATTTTTACCTTCTTGGTATTATCTGAAGTGTAAATGAAATCATCCATTAAAAAAGTTTGCTATCTTTATTGGTCTTCAATATACAATTTAAGTTTAAAATCATAAACTTGGTAAGTAAAGGCAAGTAAAGGTAAGGGAAAGTCCCTTAGCTAGCTTCACCGCATACCCCAACCAGATAGTGGCGCCTAAGTTCCTGTCATATAGAATTCATGTTGATCTTGGGCGGTTCACAGACAGTGCCCATGCTCACTCTAACCTCTACAGATCATGTGCAGTTTTCTCCACTCCTTCCCTCGCCTAGCTGCTACCTGCCACACCGAGCAGTGTAAAGGCAGTGAGTGCTTGGACCAGCACCCAGGACATAGACACCAATACTCGCGGGCTTGAACCCAGTTATAGAATGTTTCTGTAAGCCACCCCCACCAACCCTGCCATCCAGGTACTAAAGCCCACCATTTTCTCTGATAACGCCATGGTGGCATGCCCTTTCCACTGAAATGAGTAGGAAGCTGAGCGGACATATGCGGTCAATGATTAGAGTCCAGGAGGAAAGGGCATCTCAACCTCTGTGTTTCCCTCTTGAGATACACACCCCACCAGCTGCCCTGTCCAAACCCATGGTTCCTCTCCATACACTAGGCAGGAGGAGGGGTGTTCGGAAGAATCAGAGGGAAGGCTCTTGGAACTTGAACCCACATTGTCCCCCACCCCTGGACAGGATGCAGGGATTCGGGGGCAGCTGCTGCCCTGGCCTCCACACGGGCCCCAGGCCCTTACCTGCCCTGCTTTCCTGGGCGCAACCCCAGCCAGCGGTGCGCAGGGCAGCGGGGAGCTGGTACCCAGAAGGGAGTGACAACTGCGCCGAACGCTGCGTCGCTCTGCAGCTCCCGGTCACGTGAGGGCCCCGCGTCATCAACTAGCTCACCACCCCCCCCCACACACACACACACACACTCCACAGAAAGAACTACCTCTCCAAGTCTCCTCTGGGCCCAGGGTGCATCTTCCTGTCACTCAACCCGGTCCTCTCTAATCTGAAGGCCCAGAAGTGGTCTCCCCTCCCTGTGGTTGGAGTTTGTTCTCTGGTTACCCTGGAGGGTCTGCATCCCTCACCCACCCCCAGGCTTTGACCCTATCCTTTTCTGATGCTTCTTTGAGTAATCTTCTCTTTCTCTGAAGCTATAAGACCAATGTTCCCCATCGGGATACCTTGCTGCACCAAACCGTGCTAAGGAAGGGATGCCAGGAAAAGAAGCAGAGTGGAAGGAGAGGTTTAACTTTCTTTTATGCTACCTTTTTTCCTTTTTAACATTACATTCATTGTTTTTGTAATCCGGAAATGTAGTCAAGCTATTTTCATTTGACATTTAGAAATAAGGTCATAAAAATCACAAAACACTCATTTTTTACATTATATTTGCTCCACATTAAAAAATATTTTCTAGTTGCTGTAAATGGTTTTGCAGCTTTCAAAATGGACTAGTAATTATTGACATTTTAAATATAAAATTGTCTTAAACAAACCCAGCATATTTTCAATAGGATCTATATATTAACCTTTGGAAAGACATTCAGTTTTCAATTCTTGGCAGTTTTCCACAGGTGACTTACAACCTTTGGAGTTCTGACTGAATTTACAATCTTGTGTCAGGTGTCAGAACTTCATAGATGACTGCTGGATGATTGAATGAAGGCCCAGCTCCAGATGAACCCAGTGCCTGAAACCTAGTGACTTCCCAGATTAACCTGTTTTTTGTTCAAAATGTTTTATTTGAATCTTACATAACCATGTATTCGAAGCAATCCCTCATCACACCCTGCAAAAGAACAACTGCTATCACACTGATGGAAATGAGGCTTAGCAAGTGGAGTTTTTATTTAATTATGATGCTAGTGTGATAGCTCCAGTATCTACCATTCATATGCTGTATCACTTTAGCAATGGTTAGTGTTTAGCATGTTCCAGTGGAGATAGTGGTGAGGGTCCATGGGTGTCTGTAAATCACTGCAATATTCCTGAGATCTATGTCATTTTTCCCTCACAAAAAGCACTGTTTATAAGAGCCTAAGCAGCTCCCAGGAAAAACAGGCCTTTTGTTATGATTTCACTGCACCACCCATATAAGCCTCTCAGCATAATCCCAGAACTCAGGAAAAAAGCGTGCAGAAGTTAGTCCCCAAACATCCAGCTGTCCCCACTGGAGAGTCATACTGTAAATATAGACCCTTATGGCAGCCTCTCTTTGAATGTTGAAAGATGACACCCCAACAGAAAGCTCCCCATGTGAGAGGCCCCTGCTGTGAGGGGAGGTCCTTCTAGAAGGTGAGCCAGGGAGCTTAGACTGACACAGAAACTTACTAATGGCTTTTCAGAACCCAATTGTCCATGACCAATTTACATTTCCACCAAAGGGAAATATTCAGAAATTGATTATATAAACATTTAAAACTTTAGTAAAGTAAAAAAACAAACAAACCCATAAGCTCAGCATGTCAAATGGCTAATTTGTAATAATCTAAAAATTCTTAACAAATCACTAATAAAATATAAACAACCCAATAGAAAAATGTGCCCATGACATGAATGTATTTGTTCACAGAAAAGAAATACAAATTACTGATATACATGTGAAAAGATGCTCAATTTCAAAGAAATGTAAGTCAAACAGCTACATATTACCATGTTTCAGCTAGCAGTTTGTCAAAAATTGAAAATGTGATGATATTGTTGACTGGTCTGTGGGGAAATGAGTATTTCCACACTCTGTTGGAAGGAGATACTCTGATGCAATCTGTTATGGGAGAGCAATTTGGCAAAATCTATTAAATTGATAAATGCAAGGTGGGGCAAAAATAGGTTTACAGTTGTTTAAGTAGAAAATAATACAATAGTAAATAATATAAGAATAAATTCTCATACTCACAATATAATATACATTATATATATTATGTACTATATATTATATATTAAGATATCTATTGCAGTGTTTGGAAAGGTTAAAAAACGGAATCAACATAAAATATCCATCAATAAGGGAAAGATTAAGTACATTATGTTAAATCTATACAATAGAGTTGATTTTAAAAGGTTTAGTTCTGTGTATCCTGACAAAAAGGTACTTAGGGTATTTTATTATTTGTTGTTTATTTTCTGTAACTATACACACATTTTACAAGAATACATTCTAAGATTCAAACAAAGAAAAAGCACAAGTACAGTAGTCCCCCTTTATTGCATGGGGGATATATTCCAAGACCTCCAGTAGATGCCTTAAAACCTCCAATAGAACCCTTGCCCTGGTCAGGTAGCTAAGTTGATTGAAGCATCATCCGGTATACCAAAAGGCTGCAGGTTCAGGTCAGGACACATACCTGGGTTTCAGGTTTGACCCCCACATGCCAGAGGCAATTAATTGAGGTTTCTCTCTCACATTGATGTTTCTCTTCCTCTCTCTTTCCCTTCCTCCCTCTCTCTTTCCCTTCCCCCCCACTCCCTCCTGCTTTCCCTCTCTCCATTCCTCTCTCTCTAAAAATAGGTGAACAAATCCTTGGGTGAGGATTAGGGTTAAGGCTAGAGATGGGGGTGGAGGGATTGAGCAAAAAAAAAGAAGAAAAGAGAGAAAGAACTCACGGTTATGGACAACAGTGTGGTGATTGCAGAGGGAAGGAGGTGGATGAAAGTGGAAGAGGGTCTAGAGGGGTAACAGTCAATTTTAAAAAATCCTCAAATAGAACCCTATATATGAGTATACTATGTTTTTTCCTACATGTAGATACCTATGATAAAGTTTCATTTATAAGACACAGTAAGAGCTTAACAAAACAATAATAAAATAATAAAATAAAATATAATTGTTATAAAAATTATAACAATGTACTGTAATAAAAGTTATGTGAATGTGGTCATTATTAAGTAAAATAAGGGTTACTGGAACACAAGCATCTGATAACCTAGAGGGCTAGTGAGTGCATAACAGATGGAGAACATACACAGCTTGGATACACTGGACAAAGGGATGACACATATCCCAGGTTGGATGGAGAAGGACAGCTGAAGATTTTATTGCACTACTCAGAACTGCACTCAATTTAAAACTTATTAACTCATTATTCCTGGAATTTCTATTCAATATTTTTGGGCCATGGCTAACTGCAGGTAACTGAAATTGCAGAAAGGGAAACACAAGATAGTGGGTGACTACTGTATGTATATATAGAACTTGGTACTATTCATGGTTTCAGGTATCCACCGGAGATCTTGGGACATATCTTGCACAGATAAGGGGGACCAACTTTATTTTACTGCTTCAATAGCACATTTTGAATTCGTATATCTTGTTAGCAAGTTTTGGTGTCTGGGAGGACAAATTCTTCATTACATTGCGTTTTCAATGTGGATTTTAATGAGCATTTCCTTGAATTTCATTTTTAATATCCTGCTGGACTTCTTTAGGATTTCATTGAATTTATAGAATAACTTGGGAAATAATTAAAATTATAGTAATATATTATTATTTTCATCCAGGGCCATGTAGTATTTTTAAAGTTTATTCCCATCTCTTTTGTGCCCTTCAGTAAAATTGTGTAGTTTTCTTCATGTAGATTTTACATATTTCTTATTAGTTACATTTCCAGATATTTCATGGTTTTTGTTAACATTGTGAATGGTAGATTTTTGCACATGATATTCTTTCTTTATTTTTTAGAAAAATAATTCCAGTTTTTATAAAATCATGCCTATTCATTATAACAAAGTGATGCATTGCAGTAAAGTACAAAGAAAAGATAAAATATTACTGATTCCAGCACCATGAATAACCATCAAATTTTCAAGCAACAAATTTCCTGGAACATTGTATGTTCTTTATATTTGAACACTTCACTCTTTCTTAAGAATATATATATTTAGGATATTAAATATAAAATATCCTAAATATGTGTGTACAAATATATAATCTCTCTTTATTTCATTTAACTTCTTCTTTTTTGAAATCCTAAATTCCTTAGGAAATTAAGCTTCATTTTCGTTTGTTTGATTTGCATACACTGTGAAAAAATTACCACAATAGGTGCTGCTAATACCCATTATCTCATAGATATAATAAAAAGAAAAGAAGAAAAGAAAAAATACTTTTCTCCTCATTAAGTGAACTCAGGATTTACTCTCTTAACATCTTTCTAATATATCATACAGCAGTATTAACTATTGTCATATTATATGAAGTCTTTAGCCTTGTACTGGTAATATGAAAAATAAAGACATTTGAGTTCTGGTCAAGATGGAGGCATATGTAGACACACTGTACCTCCTGCACAACCAAAAGGAGGACAACAACACATTTAAAATAATAAAAAGAACTGCCAGAAAATCAAACTGTGTGAAAGTCCAACAACCAGGGAGTTAAAGAAGGAACATTCATTCAGACCAGTAGGAGGGACAGAGACAGGCAGCTGGGCACAGAGGACTTGCAGCAAGGTGGAGGCTGGAGGACTGGGATGGGCAAGGCAGCGGCTGGCAGAGTGGGCAGTCCCACATTTGCATGCAGAAAAACTGGGAGGAACAGCTGGGGAGTGAGACACACTGTGCAACCCTGAGTTCCAGTGAAGGGAAATAAAGCTTCACAACCTGTGACTGAAAAAACCTGTGAGGGTTGAGGAGGAGAGATAGCCAACCTATCAGATGCACAGTTCAAAACACTGGTAATCAGGATATTCACAGAACTGGTTGACTATGGCTTCAAAATAAAGGGAAAAGTGAAGGCTATGAAAAGTAAAATAAAGAAAAATAGACAGGGAACCAACAGTGATGGGAAGGAAACCAGGACTCAAATCAATGGTTTGGACCAGAAGGAAGAAATAAACATTCAACCAGAACAGAATGAAGAAACAAAAATTCAGAAAACTGAGGAGAGACTTAGGAACCTCCAGGACAACTTTAAATGATCCAACATCCGAGTTATAGGGGTGCTAGATGGGAAAGCTGAAGAAGAAGAAATTGAAACTTATATGAAGAAATAATGAAGAACAACTTCCCCAATATGACAAAGGAAATAGACTTCCAGGAAGTCCAGAAAGCTCAGAGAGCCCCAAAGAAGTTGGACCTAAGGAAGCACACACCAAGGTACATCATAATTACATTACCCAAGATTAAAGATAGGAAGAGAATCTTAAAAGCAGCAACAGAAAAGGAGACAGTTACCTGCAAAGGAGTTCCCATAAGACTATGAGCTGATTTCTCAAAAGAAACCTTACAAGCAAGAAGAGGCTGGAAAGAAGTATTCAAAATCATGACAGGCTAGGACTTGCATCCAAGATGACTCTATCCAGCAAAGCTATCATTTAGAATAGAAGGGCAGATAAAGTACTGCCCAGATAATGTCAAGTTAAAAGAGTTCATCATCACCAAGCCCCTATGATATGAAATGTTAAAGGGATTTATCAAAGAAAAAGAAGATGGACAAAAATATGAACAGTAAAATGACAACAAACCAAGAACTATCAACAAAAAAAAAAAAAAAAAAAAAAAAAAAAAAAAAAAAAAAAAAAAAAAAAAAAAAAAAAAAAAAAAAAAAAAAACCAAAAACAAACTAAGTCAATAACTAGAACAGGAATAAAATCACAGAAGTGGAGATCACATGGAGGGTTATCATCGGGGAAGGGGCAGAATGCAGAAAAAGGTACAGGGAATAAGAATCATAAATGGCAGATAGAAAATACACAGTGGAGGTTAAGAATAGTATAAGAACTAGAGAAGCCAAAGAACTTATAAGTAAGACCCGTGGACATGAACTAAACAGGGAGTGGGAAATGCTGGTTGGTGGGGAGGTACAAGACAGAGGGGACTAAATGGGAGAATAAAAATAGTACAATTGTAATAGCATAATCAATAAAATATATTTAAATAAATAGCTTGACCCTTTCTTTTGTTATTATTCCACTGTGTGTATGTATATATATTATACACCAGGACGGGCATTTGTGTTGCTTCCAGGTTGATCTAATTACCAACAAAGCTACTACAAATATACAAGTCTTTGTGTGGATTGTGTTTTTACTTCTTCTTGGATAATTACTTAGGGGTGGGATTGTGAATCAATATGGCAAGAATATGTTAACTCTATTAAAAAACTGTTTCACAAAGTGACTGTACTAGTTTACATTCCTACCAGAATTATGTAAAAGTTATAGTTGCATTATGTTCTTCTTTGAGTATGCAAACACCCCCCTTTCCTCAGGTGTGTACTTTTCTTCTTCTGTCCTAAACACTAAGGGTCCCTGTGACACTTGAACCCAGGGAAGCCATGGCAGTAGCAACTCCTCCCACTCTTAACCCCTGATCCTGTTTCCAGGATCCATTCCTTTGCCTCACTCTCCCAAGCTTTAATAAGCTTACTCTCACTTTCAAAACAAAAAAGTTCCAGTTGCTCCAATCCTCACTCGCATTTGATTTTGTCATTATTTAAAGCCACTGTAATAGGTGTGGCTCTTCTGATCTTTTCCCCCTATTTTAAATTAAGTTGCTTGTTTTCTTATTAAATTATAAAAGTTTTATATATTCTGTATGTAAGTCCAGAATTGTATTATATATGTTGATTTGCAAATATTTTATCCCAGTCTATGGTTTGACTTTTCACTTCTTAACAGCATCTTAAAAACAGCATTAGATTTTAATTTTGATAAACCAAATTTATCTATTTATTAGTTAAGATTTATATTCTTTGTGTTCTATCAAAAATATTTTGCCTGACACAATATTACAGAAATTTTCCATTATGTTTTTTTTACTGGGCATTTTATCATTTTATCCCTTACATTTAGATAGATGATACACACGTGTTGGGTTAATTTTTGTGTAAGGTTTGAGGTTCATTTTTTTCCATATGGATGTCCAATTGTTCCAACATCATTGTTGAAAAGGTTATTCTTTTTCCAGTGAATTACCTTGGCAGCTTTGCTGAAAATCAACTAACCATGTGTATGGATCTGTTTCTGGACTCCTCTCTATTTCATTTTTAAAATATATTTTATGGATTATGCTATTACAGTTGTCCCAATTTTCCCCCTTTGCACCCCTCCACCAGATACCCTCATTCCCTCCAGCAATTCCTGCTCCCTTAGTTCATGTCCACAGGTCATGTATATAAGTTCTTTGGCTACTCCATTTCCTATACTGTTCTTAACATCCCCCTGTCTATTCTGTACTGACCAATTTGTACTTCTTAATCCCTGCACCATTTCCCCCATTCTTCCCCTTCCCCTTCCCAGCTGATAACCCTCCAAATGATCTCCATATCTATGGTTCTGTTTCTTTTCTGCTTGTTTGCTTAGTTTGTTTTTTTAGATCAGTTGTTGATAGTTGTGAATTTGTTGCCATTTTAATGTTCATAGTTTTGATCTTCTTCCTTTTCCTATATAATTCCCTTTAACATTTCATAAAACAGTGGCTTGGTGATGATGAACTCCTTTAGTTTTACCTGTTCTGGGAAGCACTTTATCTGCCCTTCCATTCTAAATGATAGCTTTGTTGAATACAGTAATCTAGACTGTAGGTCCTTGATTTTCATGACTTGGAATATTTCTTGCCAGTCCCTTCTGGCCTGCAAAGTTTATTTTGAGAAATCAGCTTATAGTCATGGGGACTCCTTCATAGGTAACTCTCTGCTTTTTTCTTGCTGCTTTTAAGATTCTCTCTTTATCTTTAACCTTTGGCATTTTAATTACGGTGTGTCTTGGTATGGTCCTCTTTGGGTCTAACATGTTTGGGATTCTCTGTGCTTCATGGACTTGTATGTCTATTCCCTTATCCAGATTAAGAAAGTTTTTTAAATATTTTTTCAAATGAGTATTCTAATTCTTCCTTTTCCTCTTCTACTTCCAGCACCCCTATGATTCAGATGTTGGTATGTTTGGAGATGTCTCAGAGGCTCTTTATTCTATCCTCGTTTTTTAAAATTCTTTTCTCTTCTTACTGTTCTGATTGAATGCTTTCTTCCTCCTTATGTTCCAAGTCATTGATATGATTCTCAGCTTCATTCCCTCCACTGTTGGTTCCCTGTAGATTTTCTTAATTTCACTTTATGTAACCTTCATTTCTGCCTGGGTCTTTTTTATGCTGTTGAAGTACACAATGAGTTCCTTGAGCATCCTAACAACCAGTGTTTTGAACCTCTGCATCTGATAGGTTGCTTATTTACGTTTGGTTTAGTTCTTTCTCTGGAGCTTTGTTCTGTGTTGGAGACTGCTCTGTGTGGTTTTGGAGACTGTAGCCTTATGCGAGCAGGCCTTGAAAGAGGCCAGTAAGTTTTTACTGGAAAGCCAGGAAAGTGAGTGGCAAGCATGACCCAATACTAACAGTGAGAGTTCCCATGGGAAATCAGGCCTGAAATATACATTGTATTCTTTGAAGCTTGCTCTACTTTGCAATAGCCCTGCTGACACAAACCAGACAATTAATTTCAAAGCATAAGGAGTGAACTCCTTGGGTCATGAAATACACCTTTGCAACCATCTGGCGTCAGCATGTGTCACAGACCCTGACCCAAAATGATCTCTAGTTTCCTCAGTTGTTATCTGTAGATAATATTTGTTTTCCCTTCACATACCAAGCCCAATAAAAGCTATTTCAGAGAAGGGCTTGGAGCATTCTCCACTAGAGGGAATCACCACCCCCTTTTCCTCCAGAAAATAGACTGTGCCCAGGACAACTTATTTTCATCCACGACTGGGAGAAAATCCACTGGCCAGAACTCCCCTCATCTGGCCAGGGTCCTCTTCAGTTCTGTTCTTTCATTTAGGCCATGTTTGTTTGCCTGCTCATTTTGTCAGCCTCCCTGTGTTTGTTTCTACATATTAGGCAGAGCTCTTTTAACTCCCTGTCTTAGTAGCATGGTCTGTTATAGAAAAGCACACCTGTAAGTTGGGTGGGGCAATGCGTTCGGTAATTGCCAGAGTGGGGCAACCCATGTCACTGCTCTGTGGCTCTGTTTGTGAAAGGGCTCAGAGAGGGGACAGTGCCACTGCCCAGCCTCTGGAGTTTTGCTCAGGATAAAGCTGTCTCCCAGTACTTGCCTTGTTGCCAGTCAGTTCAATTTCTTCCCATATGACACTGGTGCCCTTCCAGCTGTTGACCCGATGCTGAATCCCAGAGGGGTGGACCCTTTACAAGGAGTCTCCAGAGAATCTTGCAATTTTTTCGGCTGCCCCAATCCCCACTGGTTTTTATAGCCAGAAGTTATGGGAACTTATCTTCCTGGCACTGGAACCCTGTGCTGGGTGGTCTGGTCTGGGGTTCAGATCCCTCACTCCTGAGATATCCCTCCCAATATTCATCCACCACACGTGGATGTGGACCACCCATTCCGCATCCCTGCACCTCTCTGCACTGCTCTGCATCTCCACACCTCTCTGCGACTCTCAACCTCTTGGCACCTCTCCACTTGTCTCTGCCCCTCCTACCCATCTGGATGAATGTAACTTCTTTAAAACCTTGGTTATTGGACTTCTATACAGTTCAATTTTCTGACAAATCTGGGTGATATTTGTTTTGTAGTCTAGTTGTAATTTTTGCTATAGTTGTGTGAGGAGGCAAGGAGTATTTACTTATGCCTCCATATTGACCAGAAGTCCTCTTTTCTGTTTCATTGATTTATATGTCTATTTTTTTTCACTAAAACCACATTCTTTTGATAACTATACTTTATACCAAGTTTCAAAATCAGGTAGTATGAGTCCTGCAATTTTATTTTTCTCAAACTTGCTTTAGCTATTGCATGTCCATTGTTTTCCCATATGAATTTTAAAATCAGCTAATATTTCTAAACCAAGAAAAGGCCAGCTGGGATTTTTTACCCAACAAATTCTGATGTCATAATTTTATTAAAGTTTAGTTAAAACTATTTTCTAATTTCCATTTTCATTCCTTCTTTAATCCATAAGTTATTTATAAATTTCTTAATAATGTTTTTGAAACAATAGCAATTTTCAATTTGTCTTAGTTAATTTCTAGCATGATTGCATAATAGTCAGAGAACATACCCCATATTATTTCAGTCTTTACAGTGTGTTAAGACTTGCTTTGTGCCCTTTGTGTAATAAAATTTTGTAGATATTCCACTTGTACCTAAAAAGAAAGTGTATTCTGCAGTTTTAGTGTAGAGGTCTACATTTGTTGACTATATTAAGATTATTAATTGTTAATCAAATATGTTATATTCTCGCTCATTTTTATTTTTATTATTTTATCAATACTGAGAGAGGTCTGTAATAGTTCTTATTATACGATAAATTGCTATATAGCAATGATAATGAACTGCAACCACATGGATAAATCTCACAAACATAATATTGAGTGAAAGGAGGCAGACACAAAATAGCACATAGTAGATTATTCCATTGAGATAAAGTTCAAAAGCAGGAAAAACTATGTTTTTAGAGGTCCAAGTAATGGTTACTCTTGGTAGAGGAAGAGTATTTAGTGACTGGGAAAGTGGGGACACCAATGGGGCTTTTGGAGTGTTAATAATGTTCTGTTTCCTGATCTGGGTTCTGGTCACACAAATTATATTCATTCTGTGAAAACTTATCAAGGTGTATATTTATAGCTTTTGCACCTTTCCGTCATACATCCAAAGGCTCGATACTTTAAAAAAGTCAACCTTGCTAGTGACCAAGAATCTGCAAATTCAAATGACAGTGGAATATTATATTTTCTCACCAGACTTATAATTCTCCTTATTTGTTTAGAGGTAGAAAATGGATAGTCCTTTGGATGATTGTCAGGTGTGTAAATTAATATAACTTTTTGAATCACAGTATGAAGGCATGTATTGCAAAGTTTTAAAAATGTGTATGCCTTTGAACATGAATTTAATTTCTGGGAAAGCATCATAAGGAAACAATAAGAGAAATGCAAAAGATGTATCGACAAGTATTCTCATTGCAGTGTTGTTTTTAATTATTTGATTCTAAACTATTTAAATATCCAATAAGGAATGAGTTAAAGAAATCTTGATACTTTTATATAGTAGGCTACGGTGCAGCCTTTAAAAACTATCACAGAACCAAATGCTTTACATGAGTAATACATATGCTATGCATTTTAAAAAATAGGTAACAAGGCTATATGTATATTATGATTTATTTTTTATTCAAATACATATAGACATACAAGGCCTGTCCAGAAAAAGTCCAGCCGTTGTTAATATTAAAAGAACAGTTTGCATGACATCATTGTAACCTGGCAGCCAAGGAGAGTGGACTGGAATGAGCATGCATGAACAATGATTACTTCATTGTACTAATTATTGGGGCATGGTAGATGCCATTGAGTGAGCAAGTGTACTGTGTGTCTGTCACATTCAAAAGGACTGAGTGAGTAAGCAACGAATCTGCATCCAATTTTGCATTAAGCTTGAACATTCCTCCGCAGAAACTATTTGGATGGTTCAGAAGGCCATAGCTATGGGCAACTGGTGATTGTCAGCTTCATCACAACAATGAGCCCGTTCATGCATCACATCTCATGCAGAGTTTTTTGGTAAAACATCAAATCATCCAGGTGAATCAGTCCCCTACAACCCAGATTTCACGCCCTGCAACTTCTTATCCCAAAACTAAAATCACCTTTGAAAGGTAAGAGATGAGGCAGTCAGTAAGATGATTCAGGCAGTCAATGAGATTCAGGAAAATACAACTGGACAGCTGGTAGCAATTGGGAGAACTGTGTGAGGTCCCAAGATGTCTACTGTGAAGGGGACTGCTGTGATGTCATTGTCCTATGTACAATGTTTCCTGTATTTTCTTCAATAAATGCCTCTATTTTTCATACTACATGGCTGGATACTTTCTGGACAGACCTCCTATATACAAATATATCAGGAAAAACTCTAAATGGATATGTATAATAAAATATCAACAGTGGCATTCTCTGAGTAGTAGGGATTTAAATTGCATGGTGTTTCCTCCTACTTCCTTTTATTTTCCAATTTTATTCGGTGTATGTTTGTATAATAAAAATAGTTGTTAAAACTCTTCCACTATAACAGTGGACTTTTTTATTTCTCTTTTTTGTCATATTTTTCTTGTTATATTTTGAAACTGTGTTACTAGATGCATACAAAGTTGGAGCTATTGTATCTTCCTGGTGAATTGACCCTTTTATTATTATGCAATAATGTCCCTTTTTTCTTTGCTAATGCACCTTGCTTTAAAATCTATTTTATTTGATATTACTATAGCTATACAGATTTCTTTTATTGATATTTGCATGGTATCTCTTTTCCATTCTTTTATTTTCAGCCTTGTGTGGCCTTATATTGAAGGTGGATCTCTTGTAAGCAGCATATAGTTATTTAATCCAGTCTGACAAGTTTCTGTCTTTTAACTGGAGTGTTTAATTATTTATCTATAATGTAATCACTAGCATATTTGGGCTTAAATCAATCATCTTACTATTTGCTTTCTATTTGTTCTGCTTATTCTGTATTGCTTTTTTCTCCTTTTTCTTGCCTTTTTGGGGTAGCTGTATAATTTTATTTTTAGAATTTCATTTTCCTCTCTATTATCTTATTAATTATATATTCTATTACTATTCTTTTTTTAATATTGTTCTATTCATTCTTTTAAGATTTTATTTATTTATTTATTTATTAGAGAAAGGGTGGCAGAAAGACAGGGAGAGAAACATCAGTGTGTGGCTTCCTCTTGTGTATCCTCTATGGGGGACCTGGCCTGCAACCCAGGCATTTTCTCTGACTGGGAATCAAACCAGCGATCCTTTGGTTCACAGGCTGAAACTCAATCCACTGAGCCACATCAGCCAGGACAACTCTATTACTATTCTTACAGTAGTTATTTTTGAGGTTATAAAATACACCCTAGAGATTATTAAAGTATACTTTAATATAAATAATTTACCACCTTAGCCAACATAGAGTGCTCCTAAATAAATATTAGATCCCTTGCTCATGTTGCCCACTCCCATCTAATTCCAAAGCTTGTGATTTCTCCTGTATAACACTGCCTTGAAAACATAGTTATGTCAGTCCTGTACCTCAGCTTTTTAGCACAGGAAAGGGTTTTTATCTCTCTTTCCTCATTTCATACAGGCACGTTGATAAACTAGCATATTTGTGTGTGTGTGTGTATCAGTCATTTCTGAATATGTGTGCACCATTCCAAGCAAACATAACACAGCAAGATGCTGATCACTAAAAGTCCATCATGTAAAAGAGGAAGCAATGTGGTAAAACTGGCAAGTTATACATATCAAAGCTAGGGTAAGAATCAAGGCTGCAACAGCATGGATGGAACTAGAAAGCATTATGCTAAGTGAAATAAGCCAGGTGGTGAAAGACAAATACCATATGATCTCACTTTTAACAGGAACCTAAACAACAAAACAAACAAACAAACAAGCAAAATATAAGCAAAGACAATGAAAGTGAGAACAGGCTGACAGTGACCAGAGGGGAGAGGGGAGGGAATTTCAGGGGGAAAGGGGTAGGGTTTACAGGAACAAATATAAAGGACACATAGACAAAAACTATGGGGGGGTGGAAATGGGAGGGAGATGGGGAGGGATGGGTGAGTGGGCTAGGATGGGAGTAAAAGACAGAAAACTGTACTTTAACAACAATTAAAATAAAATAAAATAAATAAAGGCACACACCCTTATGTAAAAAAAGAAAAGAATCAAGGCTGGAAGAAACTCTGAAACATTTTTACCTTCTCTTGACCTATCTTCATTATGATAGGTATAATTTGATATTCTTGAATCTACCACTAGATGTCAGCAAATCCCAGATAGGGATGAGCTGTTCAGGTTGTGGAAATGTGTGTGTTTATTCCCACTCTTTCTGTTTTAACGCATTTTCCAAATGTTCTGCAAAAGACATGCATCATTTAAATTCTAGGAAAAATAAAATTAATGTTACCTATAGCAGACACTTAATAGTGATGAGCAACATTCCTAACTTATGCAACAAAATATTACAGTTATCACTGACAAGATATCACTGGATCTCTTTTATAACGCCAGTATCTTTCCCAAACACAAGGATGATACTCACTCCATGAGATTCAGTTTCCATATGTTTAAAATGAAGATACCTATTCTTCCTTAAAGTGCTGATCTAAGTATGTAATGCCACCATGTGTCTGCAAGGTCTGAGCTTTGTACAAATTAATCACCACCCAATTAAAGAGGCACACAGGGAGCACAAGAGTACCTTAAGAGATAAGCCCATGGTGCAGGTTACTCAGAACACAGAGTACTTGGAAGGCGGGGCTGGAAATGTAGTCTGGATCCATAGGATGGGGAATGCAAGCTGGGAAAGGAGTTTGCAGTTCTCTTGGTAAGAAGTGGGTTGCCCCTAAGGGTGTTTGTTCCTATGATGACATCGGAACCAGCTTCTAGGGAAACTGTTCTAGGAAGTTTTTGCATAAAGTGGCCTGGAGAGAAGCAGGTAGAAGGTTTTGGAATCCATTACAGGGAAATGATACCTGGGGGCTTAAACCACCAGATCTCTCCCTAGGAAGCACTCTCTACAGTATAAACAGGTCAGCAGATCTTGGTGAAGAGAAAGAGAAGGAGAGGAAGACAAAGTGTATGTAGAACTGAATTAATATCCTTCTAATTTTTAACATAAAGGATTTTAAAGCACAATTTTTATCATCCTATATATACTATTTAATAAGAAAATTGAGAGACTTCCGACCAAGATGGAGGCATAGGTGGAAATACTGTGCCTCCTCACACAACCAAGATTAAGGACAACAAATATTTACAAACAGTAACACAACCAGAACACAGAAAATTGAACTACGGAAGTCTAACAACCATTCAACCAGACTGGTAAGAGGGG
>PVKM010013202.1:0-30626 GCA_004027735.1 Carollia perspicillata
GGTAGGAGCTCCTTTTTTCTTTCTGCCACATAGAATTCCATTGTATATATGTACCATAGTTTTTTGATCCATTCATTTACTGATGGGCACCTAGGTTGTTTCCAACACTTGGCTATTGTAAATTGTGCTGCTATGAACATTGGGGTGCATAGGTTCTTTTGGAATGGTGTTTCAGGGTTCTTGGGATATAATCCCAGCAATGCAATTGCTGGGTCACTCTGGGACAACTTTAAATGTTCCAACATCTGAGTCATAGGGGTACCAGAAGGAGAAGAGGAAGAGCAAGAAACTGAAAACTTATTTGAACAAATAACAAAGGAGAACTTCCCCAATCTGGCAAAGGAAATAGACTTCCAGGAAGTCCACGAAACTCAGCATCCCAAAGAAGTTGGACCCAAGGAAGCACACACCAAGGCACATCATAATGGCATTACCCAAGATTAAAGAGAAGGGGAGAATCTTAAAAGCAGCAAGAGGAAAGGAGAGCATTACCTACAAAGGAGTGCCCATAAGACTATATCAGCTGATTCCTCCAAAGAAACCTTATAGGCAAGAAGGGGCTGGAAAGAAGTATTCCAAGTCATGAAAGGTAAGGACCTACATACAAGATTACTCTATCCAGCAAAACTATCATTTAGACAGGAAGGGCAGATAAGTGCTTCACAGATAAATAAGGTCAAGTTAAAGGAGTTCATCATCACCAAGCCCTTATTATATGAAATGTTAAAGGGACTTATATAAGAAATAGAAAAAGATAAGAAACTATAAACAGTAAAACAACAAGAAAATCACAAGTATCAACAACTGAACCTAAAAAAGAAAAACAAAAATTAAGGAAACAACTAGAACAGGAACAGAATCACAGAAATGGAGATCACATGGAGGATTATCCACAGGGAGGGGGAGGGAGAAAATGGGAGGAAAAGGCACAGGGAATAATAAGCATAAATGGTAGGTACAAAATAGACAGGGGGAGGTTAAGAATAGTATAGGAAATAGAGAAGCCAAAGAATTTATACGTACAACCCACAGACATGAACTAAGAGGGGGAATGCTGGAGGGAGGGGGTGCAGGGCAGAGGGGAATAAAGGGGAGAAAAAATTGGGACAACTTTAATAGCATAATCAATAAAATATACTTTAAAAAGAAAATATATAGTGTATATATGACTTTAGTTACACGTGACCCAGCAATCCAATAAAATAGTCAACAGGTCCATATAAAAAAGATTATTCTAATGTATTCTGAGTTGATAGAGCTTTTGGTCTTCTCCTATACACTTACCTGAGATGGATGGACAAAATAACTTTGAACAATTAGTCTGTGGGCAAGGAGCAGAGTTTTCCTCTATGCAAAAGCAACTGGTTGGGATTAAAATTTAACTTATAATATTGCCTTCATTAGCCCAATATTCCAGTCACATTCCCTCAGTACTAAATGTCAATGAATAGAAGAAATAGACCACATCCTCTCTTGGTCATGAATTAGATAGAAGCTAGTCTCTGTGTTTCCCAGGGCAGAGCACTTCCTCTCTCTAGCTATTATTTTCCTCTTCTGCAAAATGAGGATATTGAACCAAATGGTTGGTCTGTGGTCTTCTCATTTTCCAAAATAAACTCTTAATTTTAGAACACTTTTAGACTTCAGAAAACTTGGAAAGTGTGCAAGAGAATTCCCATGCACTCCTCATTTGGTTTCTCCTATTATTAACATTCTTTATCATCATGGTACATTGTCACAACTGAGAAACACACATTGATAATTACTATTAACTAAACTTGACACTTGATTCAGATTTCACCAGTTTTTTTCAATGTCCTTTCTCTGTTCCAGGATCCCATACAGGATAGGATATCCCATTAAATGTCATGTTTTTCTAGCTTCCTCCAGTCTGTGATAGTTTCCTAGAAGACCTTGACAGTTTTGAGTAGTACAGGTCAGTTTCTTTGCAGGATGTCCCCCAATTTGAGCTTTGCCAATGTTATTGCCATGTGTAGAATGGGGTTATGGGTTTGGAGGAGGAAGACCACAGTGGTGCCATTATCATCACATCATAACAAGGATACATACCATCATGCATACACTATCACTGATGATGTTGACCTTGACCACTCAGCTGAGGTAGTATTTGCCAAGTTTCTGCACCATAAAGTTACTCCCTCCCTCTTTTCCAAGTTATGTTCTAGTCTGTAGTCTTTTTAAGCTCTAACATACCATGATTTTATCAATATTATGTTACAGACAGCTTTCCTTATCTACACAGATCAATTTGCTAGCATTGAATCCATCACTCAGGAATGCATACTTGTGGTGTGTAACTCAGCAGAAAAAAATTGGAGGACCCACTTCAAACTATATGGCTATGTGAGAATTCTCAGTTATGTTTCCTATAATGAGGCTTTAACCACTTTCTGCAAACCTTTCTAGAAATTCACTCTACTAAAAATGATAACAACTTCACAGATCTTAGGGATAATCTAACCTCTGGAAAACTTTTACTAAGACAACCCAAAAATCTAAAACTTCCAAATGCTAGTGATCATGATGATGGAGAAAAGAAAATTAGCAGCTTTGAGAAGAGAGGGAGGTTGGGGCACTGCTTTAAAGAGGTAAAGGGTTTAAGAAGTACAAATTGGTAGTTACAAAATAGCAAACTAGTCATGGGGATGTAAAGTATAGTATAGGGAATATAGTCAATAATATCATAATAACTATATACGGTGCCAGGTGCATACTGGAAATATCAGGGGAATGCTTTGTACAGTATGTGATTGTCTAACCACTATGCTGTACACCTGAAACTGATACAAAATTATATTAAATGTAAACTGTAATTGAAAAAAATTTTAATTAAAAAATGAGTGGCCTTGGGGATGTTGGTGAGGGTGAGGAGAGAAATGAATGTCTGATCTAAATTAAGTCAAGGATTTGAAATTAGGAAATTAGGTGAGCATTGTTGTTTTCTGTTTTCTTGTGCTACACAGCTGTGTGGAGATCACAGCTGCAGTTATCTCAGAGACTTCAGTTCCTCTACACTGCTCTCTCCAGACAAACAAAAACAAAAAACTGCACAAACCTATTCTAGGTCAGGAAAACAGAGGATGCAATGGGCAAATGACTTTGTGCCTTTCTCTACTTCCAAGACTGTTTTACAAAGGTTATAACCTGGTTTATATTCATGGCTAACATTTATTAAGCATTTATTATGTGCCAGGTGACTTTCTAGGTCCCCAACATGCACTGACTCACAAGGTCCTCACAAGAAGCCAACTGGAAAGGTGCTATATTATGTATATTTTATGGTGAGAATACTGAATCTCAGAGCTAACTTGCCCAAGGTCACTCTGCTACTAACCTGTAGCAGAGTTGAGATTAGAAGCATGACACCTTTTCTCCAGGGTCTCTAGTCTTAACTATCTCATGACAACTGCCTCCATTTAGGTGGAGTGTAAGCCCTAGGAGGGCAAGGGTTTTTGTAATCAAGTAGTTACTCTTATATCCTCAGCACATAGGACAATGTCTAATACATAGTGACCAGGCAACAATAATTACTGCATGAAGGGAGGAGAAGGCTTGAGCATCCTGATCATGGATCAAGCCCAAACATTGGTAACTTTTCCAGAAAAACACTGTCATGATGCCACCTCAGAGAACTCAGAACAAACTGGGCCATATCACCTTCTCCGCTTCATTCTCTGGGATTCCCCATCTGATCAGATTTTATGAGTCAGCCAGGAAGGCTGAATACACAGCCAGCCATAGTTCTCTACCACTGATTCGTTTTCCACCTTCTCTGGTACTTGTCTATCTCCTGACTCCCCAACCTCATATGAACCCTACTCTCATATACTAATGGTGAATAATCAGGTAATGGAAAAGGTTTTTTAATGTCAAAATCTAAAAGTCTGCAGAAGAATACATATGTATGTATGGCTAAGATGACATGATACTAAATCAAACAAGTGAATTTCAAAGTATCAGCTACTAGGGATCAAGGACATTAATCAATGAATGTATCCGCATTTAAAAATTTAAATACATATGAGGCAAATGGGTAAGAGGAAGAAAGAGCTTCTGTGTAGGCCTTTTTCTCACTCTCCATAGTCACCAGTTTTATTTGGGTCTCTTCAAATATCTGGATATTATAAACACTTCAACCAGGAAAAAGTGTGAGAGACTGTTTAGGAATCTAAGAAACTTCCATCACCAATAATGATGAAGTGATAGGTAGTGATTTGTACCATAACAAAAGGGAGAATTCATTGAGCAGAAAACAAAGTAAAATAGGAAAGAAAAAGACAATTTTTAAAAAGAATCAAAAGTGCTGATTCCTGGCTAAATTGATATTTCAACTGCATTAAGTTGGGGGGGGGTTGAAAAAATTTATCCCATAACTATACTGCTTATTCCTCCTGACTCCACAAAGCAAATAATAATATAAAAGTAAATAAGATTTGAATTATGGAGAGCACCTATTGGTGCTGTGACTTGAGATGAAAACACTAAATGTGTCTTTCTGATAAGGAATACACAGATGGGCCTGTTATGTAACTGCAAATGGAGACCATATATTAAACCTGTGATAAGCTACCCAAATAGACATATTATTTATAAATATTCCTGCAGCCTTGGAATGGAGAATATAAAATACATAATATATGAAAGTTTTAAGATAATATAATATAGAACTGGGATATTAAAATGATTTATTACTTTGATAGAATCTTTTCTAGCCTTGGATAAAACTAGGACCATACTAAGGCAAAAAAAAAAAAAAGTATGCTGCAACAGAGAACAATTCGTTTCATTTAGAAGTGGAACTGTAGAGTTTCCAATGTGTGGTGTGACAAAAAAAGGTGTCCTTGTTACCTCTGTTGTACTGTCTCAATCTTTTCTTTAATTGGCATTTAACTTTAGTTTTACCATGGCAGACTTGCAAAGTGTATAACATTAGACTGTTCAATTTAAAATGCCTTCTTTTTGCTTATTTTTTTGTTCAATTAGTGAAGTCCTTTCTTTCAAAGGAAATTCTACCCATACCCGACTCAACAGCATTTCAGGCTTTTAAAAATATTTGAAAGGGATCTCAAAGCCATATTGACTCCATTCAAATTGCTTTGAAAAGGATCATTTAAGTATGTTTAATTTATGCTTATGATGTAGTGTGAGCACAGATGATATTTTAGTAGAAAATGTATATGTATAACCCTAGGGAAAAAAAGAGAAAACTTGAATGAAACTGCTGAGGCAAAAGTAAGGCACCATAAATAAACATGCATTACTTCCTTTATGTAGTTCTTGAAAAATGCTTCTCTGGAAACTAATGGTTTTCAATCCTGCATGTAATCTGCTTATTACCAGGATAAAACCAAGATCCAAAGGTAATTTATCAAAAGGCTATATGTAATGAGAAGGGGATTTATTTTAAGATGGAAAGATAACCTGGTTTCTATCATATTAGCAGTCACTGCATTTAATTCAAGTATCATTTATTTTTGCAGTGATGTTTCTTATTACAGAAGCATCTAGCTTTACATGACGTCCACTGAAGTATCAGTCTAGTGAGATTGCTTCCCATAGGAGTTAACTTGAGAGCCTGAAGTCATCAGGGGTCACCATCTGGGTAATGTAGTCGGTATATTTTTCAGTAAGGGAACCGCTCAACATCCAAAGAGATATGTAGCTTTGACAAGCTTTGGAAGTAAAATACAAAAGCAGTAGCGTTCCTTAGCCTGAAGGAACATGAAGCAAGATATGTAAGGGAACTGGTGTGGTTGCAGGGAATGGCTGAAAAAAAAGATCTTGAAAAAATATTATGTGCTTTTGTCTTGGTGTGACTTGAAACATGACATACATCAATGAGCAGGACTGTATTTGTGAGACAGTTTCAAACTATCCAAATAGTTGATATAGTTGAATTACAAAATAACACCAAAACATTCTTACAACAAATAAATACAGCATTCTTAGCTGAATATGTGTGCATTTTGAGATGCAACATGAATTCCTTGAAAGCAAAGCTGCATTTGCCTTGCAAATATCACAATTTCAAGTTTTACTTGTGTGTTTATTATCAAAGCCCTATTTACTTTATTATTCACTTGATTCAATATTAACTGTAAGAGAGTGGACGCAAAACACCAAATGATGCAGAATTAACATGGAGGTTCCTATCTTCTGACATGAACTTCATAAAAATATTCCAAAAAATCTGACTGCCTGAAAAGAATTTTTCCCAATACCCAAATTTTCCTTACTGAGATATTTTCAGGATAATTTTTTGGGCCAGTAGATTTATATCTTTGGCCAAAGCTTTTGGACATGCCCCCAATTCCTTTTGGTAAAAAGAGCTCTGTTTTATCTGTTTTCTGCATTTGGGGTTATTTAATTTCCCCAAATTAAATTCCTATTAATTTCTTAGTTGTTCTGCTTTAAATGTTTTGGAAAGCTCTATTTTAGACAGAAACAATAATAAAAGAGATGGAATAAAATAATGTATCCATTCATTCAGCTTTTAAAAAGGTTTATCAAGCACCTAGCATTTTTTATCATTTAACAATACATGAATACATTATCATTGTAAAAGATTCTAACAGTATTAGAAGAATGTTGATGCCCCCCCCCACCCTGGCTTCCCATTCTAAAGACCAATAGTTTTTTTTCTTTCATTTTTTATTGTTGTTAGTAATCCTTCCAGTTCCCTTTCTGAGCATTTATATATATGGAGACACATATTTTCTTTACTTAAATAGATTCATCAGGTATGTGTTGTTCTACAATGTTTTTCATACAACTCTTAGAGCTCTTTCCATGTCAATTCATATAGGTCATCCAGTGGTGTGCTGATAAATGCTTAATAGCCAGCTCTCTGGGCAAAAATGCCTTGATTTGCAGCTTTTGCTGATTTCTGGAGTGTTAATACGCCCACCATGGGCAATTTCAACTACCAATGTAAAGCCACTGAAGGTGGAATTGTTGAGACGTGTATAGCCGGCTCCAGCACAACTCTAGATCAGTCCTTTTTCTATTTTGAAATAAATTTACATTTACAGAAAAGTTGCAATGCTGCACAGAATTCCTGTACACCTACCATTCAGCTTCTGCCAGTGTTACCATCTTGTATAACCACAGTACGATTATTAACAGTAAGAAATTGACAGTGGTCTGATGCTGTTAACTCCACTGAGAGTTTAATTCTGACCTCTACAGTCTTTCTATTCCATTTTGTTTGATTCCAAGATCCTATCTGAGGTCCCGCACTGCATTTAGTTGTCATATCCCTTTAGTTTTCACCAAACTAGCAGTTTGGTGATGCCATAGTATCCTGTAGATTCACGATTTTCAACTGGTATGCCACAAGAATTTTAAAAATGTGCAATACCTGGATATTTAGTCAAGGTCACTGACCTCTTTTCCCTTAGATTGTCCAAAAAAAATGACAACAGCCAGCATAATAGCTGTCTGGTGTGAATGAATCAATATTATACCTAGTTTTTGTCAGATCAGCAAAAAATGTATTTTTGGTGTGCTACAGATTCTTAGTAATTAGTTAATATGTGCCATGAGATGAAAAAGGTTGAAAATTGCTGTCATAGAATGATATATTGATAGGTCTATTTTTTTATTATATGAACAGTATCATTATATTAACAATGCTATCATGAATTTGCTTGTGTATGTCCACTTGTGCACATAATGTATTGTTTCTTTAGTATACATTCCTAGAAGTAGAATTTATTGGTCAAGGAATATTCCCAATTTAAGTTTTCTACATACCCTCAAATTTCTCTCCAAAGTCACTTTACCACTTTACATGTATTATCAGCAGTGTATAAGCAGAGTACTTCCTGATAACAGGCACTGAGTTATGTACCAGAGATAGAAAATTGAAGAAGAGGTGGCTCCTGCCCTTTGGGTGCTTAAATATTGATGAGTCTGACATATAAATATGTATCTTCACTATAACATGGTAGGTTCTATGACAGGGCACTAACAGAGAAACACCATATCTCTTCGTGAAATGTTCTAGATTGTCAACATCAACACTGTCCAATAGAAATATAATGTAAACCACATATGTAATTTAAAATTTTGTAGTAGCCACATTAACAAAGTAAGAGGAAATGGGTGAAATTATTATTTTTTTTATTTATACAATTACAGTTGTTCCCACTTTTCCTGCCTTTCCCCACCTCCACGTAGCTCTACCCTATCCCCTCCCTAAGTCAATCCCCAAATCGTTGTCAATAAATCAACAAAGAACAAATGTTGGAGAGGTTGTGGAGAAAAGGGAACCCTAGTGCACTCTTGGTGGGATTGCAGACTGGTGCAGCCACTGTGGGAAACAGTATGGAATTTCCTTAAAAGTCTAAAAAGGGAACACCTTTTTGACTCAGTGATTTCACTGCTGGGGCTATATCCTAAGAATACAGAAACACCAATATGGGAAAAAATGAAAACACCTCTATGTTCATGGCAGTGCTATTTACAATAGCCAAGATCTGGAAACAGCCTAAGCGCCTATCAATAAATGAGTTGATAAAAAAATGTTATGGTACATTTAAACAATGGAATATTAAGCAACATTAAAAAACAAGAAACACTTACCTTTTGTGACAGCAGGGATGGACCTAGACAATATTATGCTAAGCAAAATAAGCCAGTCAGTGAAAGACAAATCCTACATGATCTCACTTGAATGTGGAATTTAATGAACATAATAAACTAACAAACAGCATAGAAATACAAGCATAAATAAATAGCACAGGAAAAATTATTTTAAAGAATGTTTTATTTAATTGAACATACATCCCAACTATTATCATTCAACATGTAATCAATATATAAATTATTAATTCAATATTTTACATTTTTTCCTTCTTACTAAGTTTTTGACTCTGACTAAGCTATATTTCAAGTGCTTGATGGACACACATAATGTGTTGTTACAATGTCAGATACTATAGACCTAAATCATGTAGCACATATTCTCTATACTTCTGAAACATTCCTGTGGTCTCTCCCTTGTAAGTGAATATTTGCCTTTTGAAGGCGAATGCAATGAGGAAGCATTATCAAGTATGAATATTACTACAAACCATCAGTCCTACTTAAGACAAAGTCCAACAGTCCTCACAGTGAGTGCAAAGAAATAACTGCTGAGAGACTTGGAAGTGCAGCCTATAGAAAGGTACAAGTTAAAGACTGCCACTGGAATCAGGTTCCTTTGAGACTGAAGGTGCTTAATTAAGTTTGGCGATTGGGAACATTGAAATAATCCATTTGTTACCTTAACTTCATAATAAATTTATAATTTCAGAGCGTAGCCACTTGCACTTGGATAAAGCAAAAAGGATACCAATTATAAAATGTACAGGACTCAGCACTTAGGTACCTATGTTAGGAGAGTATTAGGAACTGTCTTTCTCAATCAGCTGAAAAGACATTACTCCTGGAATATCTAAATAAGCATACATATTCTGTCCAGCCATTGAATTTCAGTGAAGTACTCCCTGAGAGATCTGGGTAGTGTACATCTCTACTCATTGAAGTTGTATATTTTTATGTATGTCTTTAGGAAAAAGAACTTAGACTTTATTTGGGGCCAGGGGCACTTATATTAGATTGACTATTACCAGAAAAAAAACTTATTTTTAGGTAAATGTTTAGGTATTTGTGATTTTAATTTTATTACTTTTTTCCTATTCACTTGTGGTTTATTGATGACCAGTTCATGATGTTGATTAGAGTACAGAGGTGAGAGGATTACGGTCCCATCCTTCTGTTATGAGCTTTTCTAACTCTCCTCCGTCTTCACTGATCTGCAGTCACACTGGGCTCCTTAGCGTGACTATAGCTCAGTGAAGATAGAGACTTGCATTTCATAAAAGACTCAGTGTTTTGTGTAATTACGGTTCCTGTCTCTAAGAAGGTTCAACTAGATATTCATATGATTTCATGTCATTCAAATCTTGATTCAAATGTTACCTCCTTCAAGAGGACTTCCCTATCTCCTCTTATTTTGTTTCTTCATAGCACTTATACCACCTAACATTATTTGTTTCTTTGTTTCCATACAGCCACGTTATATTACTTCGTATTCACTTCCTGCCTACTTAACCCACCACTCTCTCATATGAGTTCTGAAAGGCTTGAGATTTTTAAAAATTTTATTCACTGCTATTATAGAGTTTGTGACACAAAGTAGGCATTCAAGAAAGTAGTTGTTGAATCGGTAGATAAATATAATTTAACAGTGCCTTATTTGTTCATTACTATACCCTTAATTCTAGCCAGCTGGGCCATACTATGTATACTTTGGTTTGGGGGACTTGCCTAAAGAGTAAACACATGCTATAAACATGTAGCAGGGATATGCATAAGAATCCATTGGAAGCTAAGGATCTGTATCTTCATTCTCTAGCCAAGGCTGATCTGCACCCAGTGTTTCCTTGTTAGGCTATATTGCTTGTTTATATCCAGTATCCATATTAGCCAGCCAGTACCTTTTCTGTTCTGGCTGTTAAATATCTCATTGCTGTTTCCTGTATTCTCAACATTCCCAGTGTGCCCAGGTATGCCTTGAAAAGACTTGTTTAATGAATCAATAAGTACATCTCATAGTGGAATTGCTACCGTATCTTTCTACTGGTATGTTGGTATGTCCCATGTGTCAACATAATTTTGTTTATTGGTCTTAGTATAAACAAAATATTATTTATTTCTAATAGAACTCAAATACCATTATTTAGTTATCTCAGATTACCCTGCATGTAAGTACAGTTTTTTACTTCCTTTCACAACTCAGTATTTTGAAGTTCAGTTTGGAAGAGAGAAAAGACTAGTAGCCTTGCTTAGTATCCACAACCTGTAGCAAGTAAGTTAACTTTCATTATATATTCAACAGAAACAGCTTGTTGCCTAGAAAAGGCTTAGTAAACTCAAAAATATATAGAACTTCCCTACCCTCAAAGGGTACCCTACTAAATGTGTCCATATCTCTTTGTGTCTTGATTGGCAGGAAGCAGTCCTTTCATTTGATGGTGAAAAATTAATCTTTATGATTTTGAAGTAATTTGCAGCCATGCATTTTTCTCTTATTTTTGAGTGCCCTCAGGAAACTGCCTTAACTTAAATAAAGTATGGAAAATAGCCCCCTTGATCTTCAAAATGAGAACTACTGTGCCTTTTGTTCCTCATGGCTCATCAAATTCATAAACGTAACTGAATCGAAGGAATCAGACACATTTTCAATGTAGTGTTTAATATCCATTATATTCAAAGTATTTGTGGGGCAGAATAGACCAGATTTTCTATAAAACTGATAAACAGCTTTAAATGGAACAAGCGTGTTAAACCAACCATACTTTGAGTCTCTCGGCAAGATAATCTCCGGGATGTCACTAACATAGCTTTATGAGCATATGCTGTGCTGTACCAGGCTTAGAACCACTATGATCTGAGTTGCAGTTGTTTCCAGTAATCACAACAGAAATTCATTAGGCAGCACTGGCCTTAATCCAAAGAAAAGGTTATAAACCAATTAAATGCTTAACACTTTTAAGAATAAATTAGAAGGTAGGTGTTAGAAATATCTTTAGCTCCAACTCAAAGTGGATGAATGATTTTTAAATAGGCTATCTGGCTTGCTTTCCTGTTCTCGGTTGCTAACTCATGTACTATACGTGAGTGTTAGACCTCCAAATGAGCCCCTTTCAGTGTGCCTACGAATGTAAAGAAAACTATGATATGGCTTATGAACAGATTCACTTTTTTTCCTTTTGATAAGATTTGTCTGATTTGAAAATTACAATGAGAAAACAAATAAAAGGACTTCTTCAGCTTCTCTCCTAGACACTCTTTTCTCCTAAAGTTCTTTTCCCTCAATGACTTCGGTTGCTGCCTCTGTGCAAGTATGACGCTGTAGTCTTGTTCTAGCCTTAATATTTTTCCACAACATCAGACCTCCAAACCTGTGTTGAACATGGCTATCTTGATAATGCATTGATCCTGGGAACCCAGCATCCCTAGAATTCACTGTACTCCTGCCATCACCCTATCCTGCCCCAAACAAATTATCATTCACCAAACAAATGTCCAGCACCAACTATCTGTACCTAGCACTGGCTCAAGTGTGGAATTCCCTAACTCTATTCATGGTTCCACTATGCTACCAGTTACTCAGGCTCAAGCCTTAACCATTTTGGATTCGTGTCTTTCCCTCACTTTTTCTTATACTCACCCTTACACACCTACACACATACATGAGCACGCTTGGACACACACATGTGTTTGCAGATGCAGAGCTTGCTGCCAAATGGTGAGATAACCTTCATGCAATTTCTCCTTAAGGAGTTGCCTTCTTTGCATTCTCACTGCCACTGCTCTACTTGAGATACTCAGTTCTCACCTAAATTATTGTAAATGCCTTCCTAATTTGTGTTCTTGTCACATCGTTAGGCCTTCCATTCATCCTTCTCCCCACTACTACTGCATTTATCTTTCTACAAAGGGTGTTCTGATGATATCATTTATTTGCCTAGAAATCATCAGTGCTCCCCATTGCTATCAAATTAATCTTCCTAAAGTAAACTGATTATATCATTCTTCTGTTCAGAAAACAGCAATGCCTGCCTGTTTCCTAGTAAATAGAATCCAAATATCTAAGTGTGACATTCATTGCCCTCCACAGTACAGCCCTAATCTACACTTCCAGCTTTAACTTCCACTACCATCTACACGTTGCTAAACTCAGATCCAACCCCAGCAGCTTCCTTTGCCTCAAAGACATCTGGTGCTTTACAAAGTCATTTTTTGTACATCCCGCCCCGGCCCCATGCATTGCTGCCACCTGTCAAAACCCTACACATCCCTCAGGGTCCATCATTATATCAGCCGTGATCAGCCCAGCCAATTTTAATCTATTGTTTCTTTAATCTAGTCTTTTGAAAAAAAAATATTTTTCTCATATGGCAAACACCACACATATTCATTGTACAAAATAGACAATGCAGAAATCATAAAGAAGAAGATAAAAACCCTCCAGCAGCTCTCCGTGCTGTTATGTTGCTGTATATCCTCCCCGCCCATTCTTCCAGACATCAACACGCTTACACACACACGCACTAGAGATTGTACTATTCATACTGTTTAGTAGCCTGATGGTTTTCATTTGATGCATCATAAATATTTCCCATGCCATTACATAGTCTGCTGCAACATGATTTACTAGCCATGTAATCTTGTATTATTTATAATATCACCCATTTAATTAATATTTTTTGATGAATATTTAGATGGATCATAGCTTGGTACTCATTTTTAAATATTACATTGAATAGCTTTGGGGTTTGGTACATATTCATAGTTAATTTATAGACATTGAATTGTTGGCTAGAAGGGTAAGCCAAGTTATAAAGATATTTTGTTGAAAAATGGTGCCACATTGCCCCCCAAAAGGTGATTTTTCCAAATACTCTCACCAAGACTGTATGAGAGTACCCATTTTCCTGCACACTGATCAACACTGAGTATTTTTTAATCCTCTGATAGCGATTTGAACCTGTGCCATGTCAGTTATTTTGCATTATATTATAGCTATTTTACACTTGTGTTGCTTCAAACTCTTACCCTAATAAGTGTCTAGATTTTAACATCTGCAGCAGCTCTCATAAGACCTTCTTCATCCTAGGTGCTTAGGAAATGTTTGCTGAGCTGAATTGAATCGGAGACCTAGAGAAGGTCTCCTGTGCTCTCACAATAGCCTGTCCACTGTTACTTTGCAGTTTCCATGTGCAAACTAGATGCACTCCACTGGGGTAAATATAAAAGGAAGGGGTCACAGCACTGAGGAGCAGAGTCCAATCCCACTATAAAGTTGTTTAACTCATACTCCAACTTCTAATCCTCAAAATTTTAACAACAGTTTCTTAGAAAAGTGGCTGGATGTATGATGTAGGTATATAATTTAAGTTGCTTGGCCTAACTAGAAGAAAACTGGTCATGACATGTTTAGGTGCTAGGGACAGCTGGTTTAGAGACCTTCTCAGCGAGTCTGGAATAAGTTCATGTATGGCTTGTTTTCTTGCAGCAGTGCATTTGTTCGGCCTGACTTGGCAGTTGCAACCAGTTGAAGGACAGCTCTATGAAAATGGAGTTAGCAAAGGGAACAGAGGGACGGAATCCATGGACACTACTTACTCTCCAATTGGAGGAAAAGTTTCCGATAAATCAGAGAAAAAAGGTACAGTGATCAAAGTGATGGATTGATTATTGATTCCTTTTCTTCTAATTTGGTCACTAGAACCAAATCTGGGATGGGTTAACTTCACATTAAATTTCTTGATCACTTGAAAGAAGTCACCTATGTGGACAGAATAAATACATGTAAATGTCTTCTGAAAGCAAATATTCCTTTCTCTAGTGCCTTGAGTATAAACCAATTAAACTTTTCAAATATGTTAGCAATTTTGAAAATAGATAAATATTTACTGGATGGAGATTTCAATACAATGGAAATTGCATTTCACATATAACTACCCTGAAGCAACATGGGATTTTGATTAAGTTCTCTGTGTCCAAGCCCAGCATTTATATATAACATTTTACAAAGGGTATATGGAAATTTCTTCTGTTTATAATAAGAAAAAGCTTTTTATGCTTAATATAAGGGTGAATGTTTATGTCAAAGTGTGGGAACATGAATTTTTTCTAGTTAGGGAACATGAATTCTTCCTAGTTGGAGAAATGAAAAAGGCACTTTGAGTACTGAATTGTTAAATTTAAACAGCATAAGCTTGAACTGCCCGACTTATTTACAATAAATGTCACAGTACCAGCACTCTCAACATCTTACTCATATTGAATGATCTTAGTCTTAATATATAAGCACTGAAAATAGCTGGAACCTTATATTATAATTTCTCTTGAAATAGGATTCAGTACAGAGAAGTTGTACCATGTTCAGTTCAAAAAAGTAGAAATTGAAAACAAAATGTATAGCCAGCAGTATCCTAAATACTTTAAGAAGATCATATATAAACATGTGAGTGAAAGAATGATCCAAACCCTACCCTCAAAAAGCTTGCAATCTTATAGGGCTGGTAAGAACATTTTATTTCGGTTCACCATTTGCAAATAAGATATTTTGTTTTGTAGTTGTTTGGGTTTCTACTCATGACTTGTGTTTTGTTCTGTTTTGTTCTTGTTTGCTTTTCAAAAAGTAACTTTGCTTTGGTCTATGCCTCAGTTAAAATTAATGCTAGGGTTCAGGAAAACATTATGATTTGTTCTAGTTTTCAATTCATGATGTAGTTTGTTTTATTTAGTTTCTAGCCTGGACTGACCTTTCCAAGCAATTTCACTGTTTCTTCTGGGAGAGGGTGGAGGGCAGTACAAGGGTCACAGATGGCAGAGGAAACAGTCTGAATACACTCAGATTTGGCTTCTTTCGTCTCTCCTATACTGTTAGATTCCTTTATATCTACAAGTATAAGAGCCACCACTGGGTATCATAATGCCTAGGGGTTTCTTGCCATTCACACTGAAAATCATGACTGATCTGTTTGAGGGAAATTAAACAGGTAAGACAGGACAAAGTCGTCCACATAATTGTGAAAGGGGTTTGGAACAAGCCTCCCCAAGATGTGCCACTTTGGCATGTGCATTATTTTGAGCTGAAGGCAACTGAGACCCTGCAGCCTCTAGAGAAACCTTTAGCTCTCTTTAAAGAATTGAAATTTGGGGCCATCCTCATAATAAGAGTTATCACCAGAAATAACTTTTTATGACCTATCTATAGGGCAGGGCAAACTACTAATTACTGAACATCTGCTCTTCATGTCATCCTGTAAATTACTCTCTTCCCTTCTGAGGCTTCAGGGCATCTTACCTCTTCCTTAGCTCAGAATGCCACATACCTCATTCTCCCTTTCTGTCTCTGAACCTGTCATGTAGGTGGGCTTCCCATACGTATGGAATTCATTAAATCTCACTTTGTTCTCTGGCTAATCTGTCTCATGTAGACTTAATGATTAGAGCAGTCAAAAAGAACCTAGAAGGATAGAGCAAAATCTCTTCCTCCCCCAACAGTTGTCATCAGAGCATATTCATTTCTATATTTTAATTCAGTCCTCTATAATTCTCATTTTTTAAAGATTTTATTTACTTATTTTTTGAGAGAGGGGAATGGAGGAAGAGAGGGAGAGAAACATCAGAGTGTGGTTGTCTCTCATGCACCCCCTACTGGGGACCCAGCCTGCAACCCAGGCATGTGCTCTGACTGGGAATCAAACCAGTGACCCTTTGGTTGGCAGGTCAGCACTCAATCCACTGAGCCACACCAGCCAGGACAGAAGTCTATAATTCTTATTCACAAAGTAGTTTGTTGATGAAGATTTACATATATTAAACAGCTACCACATGGGAAGAATAGCTCCAGACACTTAACCTGAATTATATCAGGAACATAAATTTATGGTTCCCATTTTCCAAATGAGCAACAGAGGCACTGAGAAGTTTAGTAACTTGCCCAAGGTGACAGGTAGAAATTTCTGGTCTGCTTCCAGAGCCTTGCCTCTTCTACACTTCACTGAAATCCACACACAAAATGTATATGATACCACAAAAGACACTTTACACAATGAAAGTGAAGCCCTAGAGTCTATTCATGATTTCAGTATATTTTAGACAATCCTATATACCTGTATTTTAATGTGCTGTGACAAGTTTCAAAAACGAAAAATATTTTTAAGTTTCTGCTCAATTATAACAACAAGCAGCCCAAACCAATTTCAACTTAATACTTTATTAAGAAAAATTATTAAGACTTGATGTCATATATACCAAGTTGTTACGTTAAATTGAATTTTTATGGAAGTCTGAACAAAACCATAACTATAATTATACATAATACTTCTGCTATATTAGATATATACTGCATATTACTTACCAAGTAAAAACATAGCTCCTCTTTTATGCCATGTTTATATTAAACCAAACCTTGTAAAAGATACAATGTAAGGCTCTTTTCAAATGATCAGACATGTCCTTTTATGATTTTCTACCATCACACAGCCCATAAGTACAGTTCTAGAAACTTGTGTTAGTGATGCTGTATGCCTTAAAATAGAAAACTGAAAACCAGATCATTCTTTCTACATTGTTTTCCTCACTCTCCTAGAGAATTGGGCATTATAGCACTGTAGTTAAGAACCTGGACTCGGGAGTCAGTCAGATCTGGCTTTGAATACTCACTGTCATTCACTGGCTCTCCAATTCGGGGAGTTAATTCACACAACCTCCCTGAACTAGTGTTCTCATCTGTAACAGAAGGGTGATAGTAATTGTACCTGTCTCATATGTGGCTGTGAGGAATAAGTGAGACAATGGCAGTAAAGCATATAGCACAGTTCCAGGCATATTGTTTTACTTACTTAGCAGTGACTATTATTGGGCCAAATCATTGGAAAACTACCCAGAGTTTATTGACATCCTACTGGGCACTACAGATCCTATTCTCAAACTGGTATCAACTTTTCCATGAATGATGGCCTTCCTAGGATTTAGGTGTTCTTTACTTGCAATTTAAGATCTACTATTTTTTTAATTGTCATCACATTCATCATCAGAGTGGTGGATAAGTAGAATGGTACTTTAAAAATAATCAATTTATTTGTATCTTCTTCAATTTCTTTCTTCAGTGTCTTTTAATTTTCCATGTAGAGGTCTTTTACATCCTTGGTTGCATTTATTCTTAGGTATTTTAGTCTTTTTTGAAGCAATTGCAAATAGGATTGTTTTCTTAATGTCCCTTTCTGTTAGTTCATTATTGGCATATAAAAAGTACAACTGATTCCTGGATATTAATTTTGTATCCTGCTACTTTGCTGAATTCATGTATCAGTTCTAGTAGTTTCTTGGTGGAATCTTTGGGGTTCTCTATTCACAGTATCATGTCATCTGCAAATAAAGACAATTTTATTTCCTCCTTTCCAATTTGGATGCCTTTTATTTCCTCACCTTCCCTGATTGCTGTGGCTAGGACTCCCAATATTATGCTGAATAAGAGAGGTGAGAGAGGACATCCCTGTCTTGTTCCTGATCTTAAGGCAAACACTTATAGTGTTTGCCTGTTGTGTATGATGCTGGCAGTGTGTTTATCATATATGGCCTTTATTATGATTATGTATGTTCCCTCTAATCCCAGTTTGCTGAGAGTTTTTATCATAAATGGGTACTGGATTTCATCAAAAGCTTTTTCTGCATCTATTGATATGATCGTGTGGTTTTTATCTTTCATTTTGTTTATGTGGTGAATGACACTTACTGATTTGTGAATGTTGTACCAACCTTGCATTCCCAGAATAAATTCCTCTTGATCATGGTGTATGATCTTTTTGCTGCCTTGCTGTATTCAGTCTGCTAATATTTTGTTGAGGGTTTTAGCAACTATGTTCATCAGGGATATTGGCCTATAATTTTACTTCTTTGTAGTGTCTTTATCTGGTCCTGGAATTTGAATAATGCTGGCTTCATAAAATGAGTTTGGGAGCCTTCCCTTCTCTTCAATTTAATGAAACAGTTTGAGAAGGAGAGGTGTTAGTTCTTAGAATGTTTGGTGAAATTCACCTGTGAAGCCATCTGATCCAGGGCCTGTGTTTATTGGGAGTTTTTGATTACTATTTCATTTTCATTAAGTGTAATCTGTCTATTCAGATTCCGATTCTTCCTGATTTAGTATTGGAAGACTATATGTTTTTGGAATTCATCTACTTCATCCAAGTTGTCCAGTTTGTTGGCATATAGTTGTTCACACTTTCTTACAGTCGTTTGTATTTTTTTGGTGTCAGTTGTTATTTCTTCTCCTCTTTCATTTCTGATTTTATTTATTTGGGTCCTTTCTCTTTTTTTCCTTGATGAGTCTAAATGACAATAAAAATATAGCAAATAATATACACCACCTACTTACACTACAAAAAAAAAGAAAATATATAGCAAATATTAAGTAAAAAATGAATTTAAAAAATAATCAAATTCTACTGTAATTGGTTCCCTATTCACAGTAGTTACATGTATCTGCTTCTTGTTAGGAAATTGAAGAATTTTCTTAGCACTTAGTTTTCCAAATGAGAGGAAAAAAAGACTATTTGACTACAGCCATTTAGTATGCTAAGATTTTCTTTTTGAAATTTATTTGAATAATCTGAATTTAATTTCCAAAAGAAGATAGAAATTATACCCACATGTTAGAATCTACCAGAACAACCAGTTGTTCATTGTTTGATAAATATTTATAGAATTGAAAGCATTGTACAAAAAGAGCTCATACTACCTTAGAAACTTATAAACTGTCATAACTAGTAAACTCATTAACTAGTAAACATTATATATCAACTACTTTAAAATAAGCAGCAGATATGAACAAATAATAAAAGACATTTCCTGGATCTGAGTCATGTAATATCCATAAATTGAACTAAAAATAACTGTAATGTAATCTTTCAACAAATATAGAATGTTAAAATCTTAAAGATTAGTAAGTCTAACATCCTTATTTAAAATGAAGAAACTGAAGTCCAGAAGAGTCAAGAACACACAGACACAGAGAGATCTGTGACTAGAACCCAGGACTTGTGGTTCCACCTCTTCTGTTTTTTTTTTCATCTGTTCTTGTAATAATATAACACAAACTAAACATAAATTGTGTTATGAACCAGGAAACGTTCCTCCTTCCTTCTTCTGTCTGTTCAGATAATCGAAATGACATGCAGCAGATTACCAGCAGAAAGTCAACTTTCAACACACAAGCATGGGGAATTCACATAAGCATGAAAATTCCGAAGACAGTGAGGTGAAATGAGGTATAAATGACATTCACAACTAAGGAGGAGGCAGTAAGGTAGTTCATAAGAAGATGAAAATAGTTAATGTTTAGTAAACAAGTGTATAGTAGACCTTCTTGAAACAATGGGACACAGAGAGAACTTTGATCAAATGGTCCACAGGGAGGTCCCCCCCCACCCTGTCTGGATCTCATATTTCAGCATGCTCCAGAAAAGGGTACAGGTCTATGTTTGGTCTTTGCCCCAGGAGTCCTGAGAGAACGGCAGAGAGCCTTATCTAATAAGTCATAAGGGTAAGGATTTTTTAATTTGGTTATTTTGTTTTTTGTTTGTTTTGCATGGCCATTTCCTAAGACAGAAAAGAGCAGAGGGATTTCAAGTGTGGGGAAGGTTACGGGGATTTCTTAATCAACACCCCTTTTCCAGGAGCATAGGGCTTAGGAAGGGTATGATATTGTATCTGAATGAAAAGGAAGTTTATTAGGAGTTGAATGTACTGCATTCCTGCAGGTTGAATTCTACAGTAGAATACCAGGAACATGAAGAGTAAGGTGGAGAGACAGAGAGCAAAAGGATCCTAAAGACAACCTTTACCTTCTTTACAGTTTTTGCAAAAGACTGGTCTTGGGGGAAACTGGCATTTCTTTTAAATTTACCCTACAAGATCTATCTCCATGAAGTTGAAGATAACATTTTCTACTCAGTGTCTGCTGAATATATGACCATGTAAACAACATATTTTATAGCCTGTCATGAAAATGCCTTAGCCAAGACCAAATATTGTCTATAGTTTTGTTACATGGGAGATCTAAGTCAGGGGCTCCCTGTTCTGTACTCTAGCCTTGCTTGCAAGAGAAGAATTCAAGCAAGAGATGACACATAGGGTGGACACAAGATAGAAAGTTTATTTATGAAATACACCTGAGCAAAAAGCTGCAAGTGGGCACCCAGCTAATCTGAGTGCCCTGACTATGAGGATTCCGGGAGTCATACACTTTAGCCAGCTTCTAGGTACCCCTCCTTCTCCCACTTCCAGACCTTGGGACTAATGGACAGCTACAAAGGCTTTCTTTCTCAGCTAGTACAGGCTTTCCACCTTAGTTAATGAAATTGCTACAGAGGCCCCCTTTACCAGCATAGAATCTCAAGGACTCCCCTCCTCCTTTGCTATCTTTGCTTGTGATGAACACCTGGCAGTTTTATTAGACCAGGCTCAGGACTGCTGAGTCAGTAGGTGAGACATTTCCTTCCACCCCTGCCTTGGTTTACTATCTATGCTGCCTAATATTCCCCCCTCAGATGACACCATCCAAATGCTTTTGGGGTGGTGAAAGTCAAAGGTCAGTTTTCTGCATCTGCTTCAGGCTGATTAGGGATGTGGAGACGTTCTGGGACAGCGTCACTTGTTCCCTCTCTAGGCAGGTGAGGGTTATGGTTTTTTATGGAATATGTCAGCATCCTGATCCAAGGGGTCATGAGGTACATTTGAATATTCTGATTGTATGGCCATTTGCAGGTGAATTGTTGCTAGCCTGGAAGATACCAAATGGGCAAGGATATTAAAAATGCAAGGCCTAAAAAAGTAGTAAGAGAAGTAGGGAAGCCAGAGGACCTAGGAAGGGCAGTATCTAAGATTTCCATAACCAGAAGCTGGACCAGGAATTCTACCCCTGCTCAGCCTGTGCCTAGAGTTGCCTGGCCTTGTATGAAAAGCTGCAAACACTGTTTTATACTTGGCCTGTTTGGTTGATTCCCAAACCAGCATTCTTCCAGGCACATGACACAGATGTCTCCTTGCACAGGACCTAACATATCTAGTCCATGCTGGTTTTGAAGAGCTATAGCTGCTGAGGAATTAATTTGAACATGGAAAGTAAAAAGGGAAGCATATAGAGTTATGGCTTTTCCTAATGATACTGTAAGTGCTTCTTCTAGAAGCAAAGCTGCTGCTGCTGCTGCTGCTGCTATTTCCCTTCAGGCATTGTGGCCAGTCTCAGGCCACGGCATCTAATTCTTTTGAATAAATAACTATAGGTGTCTCAGTGGGCCCTAGAGTCTGAGTAAAGACCCCTAATGATATTCTCTATTTTTCATTAACAAATATATAGCTGGAAGTGTTTCTCTAAATCTGGCATACTTAGGGCTGCTGCCTACATCAGAGCTTCCTTTCATTGCCCAAAAGCTCTTTGTTGTTCCTTTTCCCAGTAGAAGTTAGTTGGTCCCTGTTGACTACCTTCCTTTAAGGCTTTGTAGAGGGTCCGGCCTTTTCTCCATATCCTAAAATCCACAATCTGCCATATCCTGTCTGTCCTAAGAATGCTCAGAGATGTTTCTCAGTGGTGGGCCCAGGGAGGCCTAAAATGGCCTGTATCTTATTTGAGGATAGCATTCTTTTCCCAGGGGTTAATATGAGGCCTAAATATTCTACTTTTTCTTGTAGATTTAATCCTTATCCTTAGATATCTTATACCCCATGTCTGCTAGAAAATTTAGGGTCTACATGTTTATGGCCTAGTTTCTCCATAGGGGAACAGATAAGTAGGTCATCTACATATTGGATCACTAGGCCACCCCCCTCAAGTGACAGGTCCCTTAAGTCCTCTGCTAATGCTTGTCCAGATAAATGAGGGCTATCCCTAAATTCCTGAAGGAGGACTTTCCAGGTTAGTTGTGCTTTTGTCCCTGTGAAACTGTCCATTCAAAAGCAAATAGAAACTGTCAAGCTGGGTCCAAGGAAATGCGGAATAAAGCATCTTTTAGATCTAGCACACAATACCATTGGGTTTGGGAAGGTATTTGTCCCAGGATAGTACAAGGGTTAGCCACCACTAGATGTATAGGGGTAATGGTTTCATTAACTGTCCTTGGGTCTTGAACTGATCTCTAGGTCCCATCTTTTTTCTTGATATATAAAATAGGAGTGCTACAGGGAGAATTACAAGCTACTAACAATCCACGATTTTAGGAATGTAGTAACAATTTTCTGCAGCCCTTCCCTGGCCTCTGAATGTATGGGATATTTCCTTCTAGTAGGAAAATTGATTGGATCCTATAATTTTACCAGAACCAGTTTAGTTCTATGAGCTTATACCAGAATTGTTATTGCCCAGACTTGGGAGTTAAGCTCTCGTTCCTTATCTGTATCAGTTTCAACCGACTCTCTCTTAATGAATAATGCCATAATAGGAACAGGTTCCTCGGTGTCTATAGAGAAAATTACTTGAGTGCTAACCTTACTTAAAATATCTGCGCCTAACAGTGGAGTAGAGCATTCTGCCATGACTAACAATTGGTGTGCAAAGGTGGCCATTCCCCAAAGGCAATGGAAGGGTGGAGTAAAATGTCTTGCCCAGAGCGTGCCATCTACTCCTAGTGTGATACTATAGTTGGAAGAGAGGGGTCCCTGATAGGAGGACAATGCAGAGTAGGCAGCTCCTGTATCCAAAATAAAATTAGTAGGCTTTCCTGCCACTTTAAGGGTTACCCTTGGCTCTACCCCTTTTATCATTATGTTCCTAGTGGGAGCCAGCTGGAGCATAGGGCCTCATCAGTTCAAGGCCATGTCCCTTTGGCCCTCAGGGCAGTCCCTCTCCAATGGCTGATTTTCTGGCATGAGAGACATGGCTTTCAGATAGTCCCTTGGCCAGGACATTCCTGCTTCTAGTGTCCAGGCTTCCCATATTTATGACACTTATTAGAGGGAGTGCTTTTAGGTTTTCCCTTTTGTGGACCTTGAGTCCTCTGCCCCAGCAGGATGGCTAATAATTGAGCCTGCTTCTTCTCATGTTTCTCTGTTTCTAGGGCCCTCTCTTCCTCTTCTTGATCTCTGTTATAGAACACCGAGGAAGCTATCCCTAGCATATCTTCTGTGGGGATCCCTGGTCCCATTCCTAACTTTTGTAGTTTTCTTCTGATGTCTGGGGTTGCCTGCTGGATAAAATGCATCCCCAGAAGTGCTCAGCCCTCCACAGACTGAGGGTCAGTGTTTGTGTACTTTCATAAAGCTAATTGTCCCTGGAAAAGGGCAAGAGTTTCATCCTTTCCCTGAGTAATTCTTTCATTTTGTTATAATCATTAGGTTGAATTGTGAAATTTTTCATGCCCTCTATGAGACAAGTAACTATGTGGGTCTGGCAATCCCTTCCCTCCCATCCTTCATCAGTCTCAGTTTGATAGACCCAGTTAGGATCCTGATGTGGGATTGTAACTTCACCTGGTCGATATATGAGGTCTGTCTGGAAAAAGTCCACCCATTGTTAACATAATGAGAACAGTTTGTGTGATATCCATGTAACCTGGCAACCAAGGAAAGTGGACTGGAATGTGCATGGGTGAATAATGATGACTTCCCTGTACTAGTCGGGGTGGGGGTGCAATAGACACCACTGAGTGAGCATGTGTACTCTGTAGCCATCACATGCAAAATGACTGAGCAAGCAGAGCAACGAGTCCTCATCAAAGTTTGCATTAAGCTTGAACATTCCTGTTCGGAAACTATTTGGATGACTCAGAAGGCCTCAGCTCTAGGCAACTGCTGATTAGCAGCTTCATCAGGACAACACTCCCACTCAAGCATCACATCTCGTGCAGAGTTTTTTGGAGGAACATCAAATCACCCAGGTGACTCAGCCCCCCTACAGCCCAGATTTGGTGCCCTGCAACTTCTGGCTTTTCCCAAATATAAAATCACCTTTGAAATGGAAGAGATGTTAGACTGTTGATGAATTCAAGAAAATATGAGGAGGCAGCTGATGGTGATTGGGCGAACTGTGTGAGGTCCTAAGGTGCCTACTTTGAAGGGGACTGAGGCATCATTGTCTTATGTACAATATTTTTGGTATCTTCTTCAATAAATGTCTCTATTTTTCATATTACATGGCTGGATGCCTTCTGCGCAGACCTCATATGCAATGTTGAGCATGACAACCAGCTAATTCATCAGCATAAGCCCTAGTGGCCTCTATAATGTGTTGCTTTTCATCTACAGTGCAGCAGTGGGAGAGAACAATCTGTAAATCATTGCAAGTTAGGTCATAAGTTAGTGCTAAATGATTAAACTCCTCTATAAACTAACTAGGATCTTTAGAAAACCAACCGAGTTTTTCTTTGCAAAGGGTTAAGTCAGACATAGAAATAGAAGTATATACCCAGGTAATTCCTCCACCAGGTCCCCCTCTTGCCACTTCCCTCAGGGATAACATATTGGGATCTGGGTGATACTGAGTTCCACTGTTGGTAGTGGAAGGACTATAAGCAGGGGCTGGTGTTGGCAGTTCTGCAGTGGAGGAGGGATTAAACAGTAGCAGGTGCTATTTGGGAGATGGTGGGAGAGCAAGCTGGGAAACAGGCTGTTCTGCCCTTGGGGTGGGTCCTGTTTGCTCTGATAGGGGCAGATGCTGACGGTGTCTTGCCAAGGCTGCAAGGAAGGCGTTCTTCAATTCATCTGACATTGTGACAATGCACACTCTGTGAGACTTTTTGAAATCCCTATCTTGGTAAAGGACCATGAACATCTGAATATAAGGTATTTCAGTCCATTTGCCTTCATTTTGGAAAATCAAATCTAATTGGACAACAGGATTAGTATTCAAATATCTACAGTACAGCTGATGACTGATTAGGAGCCCTCCAGTACCAGGATGTGGGGCTCAGGTGAAGCGTCAATTCAGTTATTTCTTAGAGTTCTATAAATCTTCATCCCATTTAAAGATTTGATCTGAAAATTTTTATTTAGAAACTTGTAATTTAGAATAGGTCAGAGTTCTTTCCATGGATTTTTAAGATGACATATGTTTACAAATGCATCAGAATGAAACAACCTCAAATGACAAAAACCCAAAATGACCTGGTCACAGATCTGATTATAATGGAATGGATATGAAACTTCATCCTTTCTGCAAGACACAATATTCCAAAATAACCCATCAGGATTATAAATAAAAGTACATTATAACTTTGTAGACTCTTGGAGATTTTTATATAATTTCCTTAGTTCAAAAAGCATCCCATGTATTTCAAGTATATTAAATAAGCCTGATTAGCTTTAAATTTCTCTTTCATAAGAAGAAGGAATAAATCCTTGAGGTATTTCAGGGGCCCTTTGAAATACCTCAAAGCTATTGCTAGGTTAAGAAAAAGTCTTGTAAAATTTAAACCCTGGAAAGCTTGTCAAATATACCTGACCTAAGGAACATATATATTATGAAATTATATTTGACTATTTATTTAAGATGATAATAAAAGGTATGCAGCATCAATATAAGATGACAAAACTTCAGTTCTTAGGATCAACAGAGATTATTTTTCTTGAAAGTTAATCAAGTATGTGATTAACACAGTATGACACATAATTATTTTAATACTTTGCTTTTTAGTTGGATATAGGGAAAACTTTCTCCTGTTTATCACACTGAAAAGAACTGACCAAATTTTGTATTAGCTTATTTATATAATTTCCTCTCAAGATTTCTCTTTATAAACCTTCTTTAATTTGCACAGACTCTATGCAATATATGCAAATGTTCTGTGATTTACACAGTCCCCTTTAGTTTGTTTCTTTTAATTTTATTTAGAAATGATTACTTTTAAAATAAGGTATTTTTTTTCTTTCTGATTTTTACTGTCTGAGGGGGGAGTAAAATCTTCCCCCTCTTTAAACTATCAGTTTAAACCTTATTTCAGTAGAAACCTTGCCTTCTATAAAATAAATCCAATTGTAAAATTGTGTTATAATTTAGACTACCATTCTCAGGCTAAACCTCCTCATCTTCTAATTTATGTTGGGACCATGCTGTATTACAGTATACTGATCTCTTTTTCTTTAAAGTTTGAGGGTCAAATTTATCCCAGTTCTTAAAGATGCACCCCAGAGGCATATCTTATGGTATTGAGCCTTGGTTTCCTATCTGTAAGAGAATAGAGGACAACATGGGAGAGGCTGGACGTCCCCTGCCTCTTCCATGTGCATCATCTGGAGAGAGAGTCCCCTCTGAGACATTGTGTTTCCAGAACAGTTAGCCTTGATTGTGTAACCCAACCCTACCTGGCTAGAGGAGGATTTTCTCCTTAGCTTTGGGTTTCCAGACTTAATTGGCCTTCCTGTGTAAACCAAACCCTGACAGGCTGGAGGGGGTTTTCAAGAATAGCTGACCTTGCTGCCTAGCCCAAAGCTACCAGGCTAGAGGAGCCTTTTCTCCTCATCCCTGGGTTTCCAGACTTAACCAAGCTTACTGTGTAACCCATATGCATCCTGCTTGCATTAGCAGTCCCCTGTTGCTTCTCTGTTGTCCAGAGAGGAACCTCCTTCTCCTTTGCTTTCATCCTCCCCTGGGGGAGATTTCAAAGGAACTTCTATGCCCCCTGGGTGTTCCCCTTCCTTAGGTAGGTAGTAGATTCCTAAATTACTAGCCCTGATTAACTGCCAAATCTTCTGCTTGTATAGAAAGTAAAGAAGGAATATACCTGCTAGAGTTGGAGCGAAGATACTCCCTATATTTCTTGTACAACTTCTAGATCTTTGGCAAAATTTCTTACCTAATAGATATGATCACTTGAATGCCTAAACACGTGCCAAGGTCTGGGCATTTCCCAATCTCGTGGATGCTGAGGTAGTGCAGAGCTTAAAGCTGCAGCTAACAAGTGAGCTTTTTGTTCCCATTCAGTTGGTTTCTGCTTTTCCTCTGCCCTGTCTCCATTGTTAAAAACGCTGAAAGCTATCTTTACCAGCTGCTCAGTGGGGCTCAGGGGTCCCAGGGCTAGCTTTTGTAACTTTCTCTTGATGTCTGGGGTTTCTGTTGGGAAATAACAATTGACCTTGGAAAATCAAAGGGAGCTCTTGGCTTTTTCATTTGTCATTAGAATTATCTTCACCATTTATTTATATACCTTTCCTTTCCTTTTTTTTTTCTGTTTCCATCCCCCTTTCTGAGTTTCCTACTCCAATGTCTTTTCTTCCTGTATGTCTCTTCAGCTTATCTTTTCTCACCTTGTTTCACTTCCTCAATTCCTTCTCTTTTTACTTCTTCTCTCTACACAATCCTTTTTCAACTTGCACAGACCCTGTTTGACTTGTGCAATCCTTCTGCAGTGTGTGCAATCCTTCTGTAACTTTCCTAGTCCCTTTTAACTCTTCTAAAAATCACTAACCCAGTTTCAGTTTTATAATTTATCTTTTATTACCAAAACCATGTATTTTTTCCAACTTGATTAGAATTTTTAATTTTAGTGACAACAAAAAGTAATTAATTAGCATTCTTTAGATTAATAAAATGATGAATACATTTTATAACTTTTGGAAGCAGTTCTTTTTCCCATCGGCAGACACACACAGTGCTCAAAAGTGAGCTGTTTTATTATCTAGTGACCTTGACAACTCCAAGGAGGTTGGAGAATAGGTGGAGGAGGGGTATCAGGCTGCTGTGACTTTTAACTGCTTTAATTTTAAAAGTACCAGTTTCTCTTTTGCAATTGAAGGGGGAAGGGGTTATTGCTTCTGGGTACAGCTAAACACAGGAAAGATTTAGGGTGGAGGAAGTAACAGGAGAGAGCCTAGGCTGGGCTGCCTTGGTTCACATGGAAGTCAGAGGAAAAGAAGGCTCTGGAAACAGAATCAGGGGGTAAGCCCAGGTCATGCTGCAGCTGCCCACTGCTCCCCTGGCTCCAAGTCTCCTTCGCACCTTAAAATTTAGAGGAAATAAAAGGTTTTTGCCCAAGAAAGGGCATGGCTAGTTCATGAGAGGGAGAGAGAGCAAGACACTTGTCTGGCAAATACAACAGTGCCCCTCAAGGGAGAGATGCAGCAGGCTTACAACATGTCAATAATTTAAACTTATTGTTCCCTGGGCATAGTTTAGAGGCAGAAAAGACTAGGGACTTGCACAGTGGGTCAAAGTGCGCTATTTATGAGAGGCTCCTAAAGGCCATTACACCTTTGGTCATCCCCAGCTCTCTTACATGCCTTGGTTTCTGCCCCGATCCTTTAAAATAATCCAGAGGCCTGGGAGTGCTGGGTGACCAACCCTTATTTTGCACATCTCTGGAAGAGCCAAAGTTACATTATAGTGATGTGAGTTCCCTGTGAGGCACCTGCATGTCTGACTGACCCCAGACACCTCTGTGAGGCTTCCACTCACATAGGGATGCCTGAGAACTCCAACTGGATGGAATAAGTGTCTCTTCAGTCTTTGGAGCCCAGACAAATCTGAGCATTCATTTTAGATCTTATCCTTGTTTCTTCCTCCAAACACAGGCCCAGCATGTCCGAATACCCCTCCTCCACAGTGCTGCTGCATTTCCCTTTTAGACCTGAAGGTGAGTGAGGCAATAAAACATTGCCATCCATACCCACTGTGTTCTGGGTAGCTGGAGACAATGGTAGAATCTGAGTCATGGCACCAAAAGATGTTACCAGGGAGACTTGAGTCACGGAGCTCCCTGTCCTTGGTTCTTGCCTCACTTGCAAGAGAAGGATTGCAAGAGACAACAGATACAGTGGAAATGAGAAAGCAAGCTTAGTTTTGAAATACACTTGAGCGAAAGGCTGCAAGTGGGCACTCAGCTAATCTGAGAGTACCTTGTGCATATTAGAAAATTAAGCTGCATGTTTGTCTATATGTTTAGAACACCCAGCAGTCTTATAGGACTGGGGGTTGGGACTGCTGAGTAAACAGGTGAGACATGTGCCCCTCCCCCTTACTATCTGTCCTGCCTAACAGTTTCTAATCTGAAAAACAAGGACTTGGCTTTGTAAGGCAGGAAAAATAATTTTTCCTCTACTCATATATGTTCCTGGCTGAGACACCCCCTGACCTCTCCACCCCCATAATGAAAGCGCTAAGAGGAAAAAACAAAAACAGAAGTGTAATAACATATGTACCTCCTGTATACATGGGAAATACCCAGGCTAACTGAGTAACTCTCCACCACCATTTGATATACCATCTCCAGCTAAAGACAAAGGAAGATATTGAGGCAGGGAGCCAGAAGGGAAAGTTATAGAGCAAAGCACTGTAAAGGGGGTGATGTTATTATGTAGATTTAAGTAATTTCCATCTCCATCTATGAGAGTTTATAGAGATTTAGAGTCATCCTTCAATTCCTGGTACAGAGACAGAGAGAGACACCACTTACAAATAGAGATTTCTCTTATTAAGGTAAATGTCTCTTGCAAAACAGTAACTTCTACTGAGTTTTCTGAGCTTCTCCTATGTATGCTGTCTCTTTTCAGCTCAAGATAATCTTTATACCACACAGGCAAATTTTGGGGTGACAAGTTCTGCTCCTCTTCAACTTGTGAAACTTTTGGGTGTGGGGGAGGAACAGTGAAACACTGTGTGCAAATTACATGTTACTGGGAAATTACAAATATAAAACAGATAAGAGCTACATTTCTCCTGATAAAATGGGGGAGGGCTCAGATTCCTACCACACCTCTCCCTCCCTTCCCCTTTCTTTTTAATTTTTCTTTTTATTTTTAATTATATTTTACTGATTATGCTATTACAGTTGTCCCACTTTCCCCCCTTCACTCCCCTCCACCCTGCACACTCCCTCCCACCCACATTCCCCCCCTTTAGTTCATGTCTATGGGTCATACATATAAGTTCTTTGGCTTCTACATTTCCTACACTATTCTTACCCTCCCCCTGTCTATTTTCTACATACCATTTATGCTTCTTATTCCCTATACCTTTTCCCCCATTCTCCCTCTCCCTCCCCACTGATAACCCTCCATGTGATCTCCATTTCTGTGGTTCTGTTCCTGTTCTAGTTGTTTGCTTAGTTTGC
>PVKM010013203.1:0-30606 GCA_004027735.1 Carollia perspicillata
GAAGGCCCCTGGCAAGGCTACCTTCCAACAAAAAGGAAAGTTTCCTAGGCCACGTTTCTGTTGACTCTGCAGACTAAGTCCCTAGAGGTAAACAACCTCAGCAGTTGCCTTTCCAGCTACCAGAAATCCCAATTAGGACAGAATGTGCATCTTCTCCTATACAAGACCTTCCAAGATCTCCAGGCAACCACCAGTGACAAAATGCAGTAAAAGACAGAAGGGAGTCCATGTGTGTAGTGATTAAAGAACCCACGAAAGAGCGTAAGTAACCTTATTACAGAGTAATAAAACCACCGGATGCCACAGCCAATTAGTGCAGCCCTGGGCGAATGGTTGTTTTCATCTTTTCTAGGCTTTAGATGCTAGAGAAAGCAAGCTTGAATGTGACTGAGTGGGTCTTAAGAAGTTTTAGGTTATAATTATGAAGTACCCATGAAAGATAAAGCCATCTGCAATCTGATGTCTTGCCAACACTTAAGTTGTTTTCCCTGTGTGTGATGAATGCTATAAACACTTGTTGGTATGGAGCCCTGGAAAAACCCACGGTTTATAAAGAGTTCCTTCTGTGGCTCTGGGATTACTCTGGCTGTTCAGTCCTGAAGGCTGTGTGGGGTACCACCTCTGATCACTCAGGCCCATGAGATTCTTGGGGGAGGAGAGGGAAGCTTAGTCCCAACAGAGTTGCCCATCACCAGGGAAAAGGGGTAATGTGCTCAGGAACACAGTGCCTCCCACTGGCGCCTGTTTCATGGGGCAGGAGTGCAGCTGTGCAAGTGCTCTGGGTTGCCTGTCTCTCTCAGCCTGCCAATTCCTGCAGCACAGTACCCTGCTCACCTACAATATGTCTGAAACTGTGCTTTCAGGGGTTCTCAACGGCTTCCAAGTTGGCAAGTCAAGGGTCAAGTTCCAGGCCTTACCTCTCTTGATGAATCCCGGAGGGGTCAACGCAGCTTAGCTCAGCCTTCTTCGAAACCCTTCCTATTCCCCTATCACCACCTGCTCTTAAGTGAGCCTTCAGAAAAGGCTCAAGCTGGACTGCCAGGGTTGAGCCTTGGCCTTGCCACGTGTGACTGTGGGTGAGTTCCTGTGCTTCTCAAGGACTCTGTTTGCCCATTCTTGTAACAAGGATAATAATAGTGCCTATGGCATAGGGCAGCTGTAGAGATGAGTGAGATGATTTCCATAAAATCCTATGTGCCTGATGTATAAATGCCCAATAAATGCTACCTCAGTTTGTTTAACCATAAAATGGAGTTTAAAATGGGTCTATTTCAGAAGTGTGTTAGCCAGATGAAATGTCAATACACTGTACATGTAGAGAGCTAAGAACAGAGCCTGCCAGACAACCAGTGTTCAGTAAACGTTAGCTATTGTTCTTACTGTTAGTGACTTCCATTTCCACCCTCTACCCTCAGCTCCAGACTTCTACTGCAGCTGCCTAGATGTCCCTTGTTACACTAAACTCAACCCGAAGCTCCCATGGCTCCAGACACTCTCTCCCCTGTGTTCTCTGTCCTGCTGGCGCCTGACTATCCTACCGTCCCACAGGGCAGAGCGTCCTTCTTGTACTTACCTCATGCCCCCCACAGAGCTCCTCCTGGTCTTGGTGTCTGGGCTCAGGGACGTTTTTCAACCCTGTCATTTCCGCTCTGCCTTCTTTTGGGTTGCTCAGGCTCGCAGGTCACGAAAGCTGTATGTTTTGATAGATTTTGAACACCGCTGACTGATCAAAATGGGAGGTCAAGAGTGGTTCCAAGGTTATCCTGCCCAACTGTCTGAAAAACAGTTGTTTACTTGGGAAGAATGTGGTAAGAGTTTGGTGGGAGATCAAGAGCCCAGTTTTGAATGAGAAAGATGGAACTAATGAAAGAATAATGATTAGAAAGGTGAGTTTGTTCTTTCCCTGAGTTTCTTTTCCTAACTTTGTTATAATTTATTTTCACTTTTACTTATTATTTATGTCGTTTGCATCCTCTCTCGGTTATTTTTCATTCCATTTGTCTTCCCTTGTACCCAGAATCCAATCGCTTCTTTACCACCCTCCGCCACCCCCGCTGCCCCCATTTCACTTCTAACCACCCCCCAAAACACCATCACCCCGAGTCGGGATTATTGTAAAAACGTCTCTTCTCTCTCCTGGCAATATATTCTTGACATTGCAGCCAGAATGGTCATGTGGAAACTGAAATCACATTGGGTTACTTCTATTAATATCAAACCCAAAAACAAACAATTGCCTGAATCATCTCTTTCTGATCATCCTCGAGTACGGCCAATGTTGGATCTTAACATTAATAATTTTATTGCAAAAAAATGGCTTGCGTAACTATGAGGGGCTACACAGAGGATGCGAAGTCTGGGGTGTGCCTGGCGCGAACCCACCGATGGACACGGTGCAGAAGTCGTCCCCAGCACGTAAACCTGCACTTCTCAGCCCACACGCTGGGCGCGCTCTGATCTCCTGCCCTCAACTGCCGAAGACTTCATTTCCCAGGATGCCAAGGGACGAGGCCGGCCGGAAGACTGTGTGCCCTCCGCGGGGCATGATGGGGGAGTTGGAGATTTCCATCATGGCGGCTTCCATTTCGGGCTACACCTTCAGCGCTGTGTGTTTCCACAGCGCCAACAGCAACGCCGACCACGTAGGTGCTGGGACCCCTGCCGTGGCCGCTGGGCCCTCCAGCCTCTGTCTCGGGCTAAGCCGGGACCACGTGCGGCTCTCGCCCCAGGCTCACCGGCCGGCCCGAGGAGCTGATGACCCGGGCTGCTCCCGCCCCTGGCGAGCTACTGCTGCCTGGGGCTCCTTCTCCCTCGGGATGGGCCCACTTCGCTCGGTGCCTTCCGCCGCCCTACCGTCCCGGGACGGCGGTCTGCGGTTTATCAAAGCTGGCCCGGCCGGCCGCCGGTGGTGTCAGAGGTCGCTTAGTGGAATCGGAGCGCCTGCTCCTCCCGGACTAGTCAGGCTTCTGGACTTGAGAGGGGAGCCCGGGGTCGGGAGGAAGCCCAGGCGTCCAGCCCCGCCCGCTCGTCTCACAGGTTGTCGTGGGGTGCGACAAGGGAAACCATGGCTGTCACTATTCATACGTGTTACATATGCTCGTGTGTTTTATTCTCCTCGGTGGAAAACAGAGAATGTAAACAGGAGTGTTAGGTGTGGGGTCTACTTGCCCTGAAGTTGCATGTTTATTTCCTCGGCACATGTTCTGAGACCACGGAACTAAGTCGCAGTGAAATGGGGAAGTGACAGGCCTACCCATGAGCGATCGGAAATGCACAGGCTTTGGAGACTTCAGAGCGAGCAGAGCCTGGCTGCTTCGGTGTCTTTATTCTGTGGATTGTCCCAATGTCACTGACCTCAGAATGGAAATTCCTTGTGAAACTAGATAGTTTTTTTATCTGTAAGGAAGTGTGTAATTTGCTTGCCAAATTGGGGGGCTATTTTAAATGATGCTAAGAGTGAGTTACTCAAATTCACTAAGTAAGGGTGGGGTTTCTGTGTATGTGTGTGTGTGTGTGTGTGTGTGGCTGTCATTACAAAGCAAAATGATACACTGCAGAAGAAGGAATTGGATTTGGTTGGATGTCAGCAATCTTAGCTTCCATTAATAAAAACTTATAGAGAGGTGATTCCATTAGTAAATTAGATGACATTAAATTAATGTACCTTTTGTCTCTTCAGTGCCAATAGTAGAGATTAATGGTAAGAATATACATGACGTCGGCTTTTCCGGAGGCTGCTCCTGTCTCTGGACACTCAGGCCTTTGATACTGCAGCGGGCTATTTAATAATGTAATGCAGTTCCTTGTGTGGTGGTTTGTGATACTCCTAGTGTCTGTGGAAATGCGAGATATTGTTGAACTAGTGCTTCTTAACCTCTGATTTTTGGCTTGCCTAGTAATGTCACAGTTTATGAGTGGGATGAGGTTATTGTAAGAAGCAGCAGCTACCTGTTGAAAAGGGGATAAGTTTTTCTGCAGACAGCAGTGGGATGGTCATATTACTTGGATTGGTATTAATTTAATTCAGGAGACAGCTCATCTACCCTGTGTCAGGTATGGTGGCCAGATGTCATGGAAATTTTCACCAATGACAATAGTTTGCAACTGTATTGAATATGACCATACCTGTGTATATTAACCTTGACACAGTTATAGATGTGGAATAAAGTTATTTTAATTGCATATGTTTCGAAGTTGAAGAACCGAGGATTTGCTTTTGTAGTACATTCTTGTCTCATCCAGGCAAGAAATCAGTTGGGGGTAACCAGCTTTGTGTATAGAGAGCCACACAGTAGGTGTTTTAGGCTTTGGGAGCCACGCAGCCTCTGACAGCTGCTCAACTCTGCCGCTGGCACTGTGGGGAGAAAGCAGCCACAGATGATGAATAAAACGGGGTGATTGTTTCCAGTAAACTTTATTTGTGGACACTGAAATTTGAATCTCAAGATTTTCACGAAAATATCCTTGAAAGAATCAAGAATTCATGAAAGAATCCTTTTTTATTTTTTTCAGCCATTTAAAAGTGTAGAAATCACTCTTAGCTTGTGGGCTGTGCAACAACAGGCATCAGGCTGCGTTCCGCCCACACGCTATAAGTTTGCCTACTCATGCTATAAAGTAACAGGGGCTCAGATAATCCCAGACCAGAAGATAATTAAGTGTTTACTTTACAGTTGGCTTTAGAATATCTTGATGTCACTGTTGACTTTTTCAAAACGAGAACTGCAGTGGAGTTGCCAGATAAAATATAGGGCACCCAGTTAAATTTGAATTTCAGTTAAAAATAATTTTTGGTATAAGTATATCCCAAATATTACATAAAAATGATTTGTTGTTTATCTGAAATTTAGCCAGGTGTCTTGTATTTGTATTTGCTAAGTCTGGCAATTCTAGAGTAGAACACTAGGAATCTGTAGGTGTGTTCTTAAGGTCTAGAGTTCTGTAGAAATTTTAGTTTTTTCTCTACCTGTTACAAGATTTCTCTTTTGTAGTGAGAACTCATAACTGAAAAACTTCTATAAGATAAAAGAAGCTTTTTCAGTCAGTGTTTCTCAAACTAGTAGTCATGGTCACTTCACATATGAGATCATTTTTTTAAGGAGATCTCTTCACTTCTCAGGGTTGAGAAATGCCCCGTACATGATGGTTTGGGATTTCAGGACACTCCACTCCCCTAGTCCAGAACAAAAGCTATGCTATAAAGCATCTGTCTCTCCCTCCTCACTCCCACAGACTCTCACTTCCAATGGAGAATGCTCTTGAACTAAGAACCTTCTTTAATTGATTTGAAGGATCAACCTAGAATATAAAAAGGTATATAGCAAAGGGCATTGTATCAATAAATTTATTCAACCAGTATTTATTGCTTGCCAAATTGGGGGGTTATTTTAAATGATGCTAAGAGTGAGTTACTCAAATTCACTAAGTAAGGGTGGGGTTTTCCTGTGTGTGTGTGTGTGTGTGTGTGTGTGTGTGTGTGTGTGTGTGTGTTTCCCAGAGTTTATTTATTGAGCACTTAGTAGTTGTCCGGCACTGTGCTAGGTGCTGAGATATAGCAGTAAACAAGCACAAAGCCCCTGTTCTCATGAAGCTTGCACTTTAGTGGGCAACAGGCATTTATTCATATAAAATGTAACATGACAGTGAGAAGAGGAAGAGAATGCAGGGTAAAGGCAACAGAGTGCCTGGTAGGTGCTCTTTTTGTTACATTGGCCAGGGCAGGCCTCTCTGATTAGGTGCCTTTTGAGTAAAGAGCCTAATGGGGGGGAAGGAGGAAGCCGTGCAGGTATCTGGGGAGGGAGTTCCAGGACCCCCATTTGTACAGGGAAGTTATTTCGACATTTAGGGTCTCCATTCTCCCACTGCTTGTGCTGAGAGTGAGTGCTCCGGTGGTGGGTTGTATGCTGAGTGACCCAGAACTGACCCTGGTGGCAGATGTCCTCCAAAGGTGTAAATAAACAAGTCTCCACCTGTACTAAAGAAACACTTTCATGTGAGTGATAGCAGTTTATTCGTTGAGACCCTAATTTCCCACGCCAGCTTATACAAGAGCAATTAGTTGTGCGTTGTGTTATCTTCTTTATTCTTTTATCATTAGCGGTGTGTCTAATACAAGGACATAAATTGTACCCTGATTCAAGAAAACGAGCTTGGAATATTTCTGTTTCCTGAGCTTTTTTGACATTAGTTATTCTACTTAGTAGGATTTAGGGGATGAATTCACTGTACTCATTTTTACTTCAGAAAAACAGGGAAAACTTGAAGGGATTAAAATAATATTTCCTTTTGCATGGGATCCTTTTTTCAAACAATCCAGTTAATACTTCAGATTGCTTTTGTCTTGTTGGTTTATAGAATGGTAGTTCACATGCCGAGCTTATTTGGGTTATTGTTGGATTTATGTCCTAAATTCCTCCTAATACCAGTAAAAATCCTCTTTATTTTTAGTCTGCAGCTATTTTCTTTTCTTCCCTTTAGGAAGGATTTTTGCTGGGAGAGGTAAGGCAAGAGGAAACCTTTAGCATCAGTGACTCACAAATCAGCAACACAGAGTTTCTGCAAGTCATAGGTAAGTGAGTTTATCGCAGACCTTCAAAATACTTTTTAAATATGTACTGTTTGTTCTTTAGCCCTTAACTGATTTTAACCTCAAAGATGAGAAAGGCACATAGAAAACCACTCAAATCAAAGTGCAGCTATTTGCACTAGTAAATGTTATAAAATGTTCTTATAAGTCAGTGTAAATGTGCAGCACATAGCTGTAGGTTTGGGTATTCTGTAAAACCGTCCCTTACCCACTAACTGACTGGACTTGGACTGAATTTCCATGTGCTATGGCACTTAACAGTCCCTTTAAAGCCACTCTGAACCTCAGGTTTGCAAATTAGGCTATCCCCATTGCCAGCATCACCTCCTACCACAATGAAAGGGTATGTTATTATACATCCTTTCTGAAGGAGTCTGACAAAGATGTTCACACTCATTTACGTAAGATATTTGCTAAATCTGTACAGCCTTTGAAGAATAAGTCAAACAGCCAGTTTAGGAGAGAGACGAAGGAGTGTTAATAGATGCCCCTGCTCTGTTTGGGTCAGTCTTCTCATCGATAAGGATCATAGTCCTTGTACTATACCCCAAGTGTATCACCAAACAACATACCCTGATGCTCGGGACGTAGCAAGGGGCATTTTATTCACTTACACAGCCTACATTTATTGAAGTGTAAGGTGCATGCCAGGCGATGAGAAGCATCTCCAGATGCATTCCGGCCTTCCAGGAGAGTGGGGAGGATAGAACAAGTGTACAGAAATACCAGGCAGCGCAAGATGAGTGCTGTAAAAAAGGAATGAGCAAGTCCCATAAATTGGGTACGGGGAACTGACAGTGGGTGACGTCAGCACAGGCGTCATGAAGGAGGTGAACTCAGGGCCAGGGTGGTGCGTTCGGAGGGGCATGGCAAGGAGTGAGTGAAACAGGCAGGGGATCTGGCCTGTGTCTGGGACCCAGACACAGTTGGTGTGACAATGGGTGGTTTGAAATACTTCCTGAAGGCCAGGTCATGTTGGGGCTACATCATTAATTTCAGACCTGTGCTGACAGCCTTCTAGTACCTGGATCGGGAGGCCAGGGTGAGGGTGAGGGAGGGTCAGGATTGGGGAAAAAGAGACTGAACTCTCTCCTGAAGGACCAGAGCTGTAAAACCCACTTCCACAGTATGGACTTGTTCGATAAAGATTGTTATTTGCAAGTAAGGCGTTCTCTCATTGAGGTTTTGCTTTTGTTTTTTTTTTTTTAACTCTTCAAAATCCTGAAGGGAAGAATTTGGTTTCATCGGACGTCTGTGCACTGATTTAATGTTTACACTGCAGTTTTCAAAATTAATTTGGTAGGTGAAGGTTAAAATGCCAGATGTGGTTAATTGACAACAAACCATGTGAGAAAAGGCTCCCTTATCTGGCATGATCACAAAAATAGCATTTCTGATTAGTATTCTAGCTGTTTATTTTTAAAGAAATAGCATGATAAAGTAATTTAAATTCTACAACATAATGTAGCGATTCTTTGATTCATAAATCTTCTGATTCTTGCAGTAAATCCCTGTTTCTGTGGAGTCTAATTAACACAGTGCCATGACAAACGTCTTTACTGGACAACCTTTATTTTATGATCTGCCTTCAGTTTATTATTTGAAATGATTATGGATCTCATGGACAGAGTGTTTACTAGTATTATCTTAAATGTATTGTTATCTTCTTTTAAAAATAAATACATATTATGGATTAAAGACTTAAATGTAATCCCTGAAACCATAAAACTCTTAGAAAAAAACATAGGCAGTGAACTCTTTGACTTTACTCTTGTCTTTTTGGATACATCTCCCTGGGCAAGGGCAACTAAAGAAAAAAAATCAATGGGATTCTATATTTTAAAATATTTTATTTATTTATTTTTAGAGAGAGAAGAAGGGAGGGAGAAGGAGAGGGAGAGAAACATCAATGTGTGGTTGCCTCTCACGTGCCCGCTACTGGGGACCTGGCCTGCAACCCAGGCATGTGCCCTGACTGGGAATTGAACTGGTGACCCTTTGTTCTCAGGCTAGCATTCATTCCACTGAGCCACACCAGCCAGGGCCAGATGGGATTCTGTTAAACTAAAAAGTTTTTGAACAGTGAAGAAAATCATCAACAAACTGAAAAGGCAAAACCTACTTTTAGTAAAGAGAAGATAGTTGCTAATAATATAGCCAATGGGGTCAATGTCCAAAATATATAAAGAACCTATAACAATTCAACATCAAAAAACAAACAATCCAGTTTAAAAGTGGGCCGAGGATTTGAGTAGACATTTCTTCAAAGAAGACATGCAGATGGCCAACAGATACCTGGAAAGATGCTGAACATCACTAATTATCAGGAAATCAACATCAAATCCACAAAAATATCACTGCACGCCTGTCAGGATGGCTGTTGTCAAAAAGACAACAGAGCATGCGTGTCGCCTAGGATGTGGAGAACTGAGAGCCCTCGCGCACTGCCGGTCAGAGTGTGTGTCGGTGCAGCCAGTCTGGGCGGTCCTCAGACATTTCAAGGGAAGTGCTGTGCACAGCAGCAGTCCACGTCCGGGTGTTCATCCAGAGAAACAGAAGCGGCTGTTTGGAAGGGTGGGCGCCCTCCTGTGCTCCCCACAGTGCTGTTTACGAGAGCCAAGGTCTGGGGCAGCCTCTGCGCATTGGCAGGCAGGTGGGCGAGGCCGGTGTGGGGCGCACGCACAAGGGGGCAGCGTGCTCTGAGCATCCCGAGACAGAGTGAGAGCTTGCCATTTACAACATTGGTGGACCCAGGGAGTGTTATGTAAAGTAAAAAAGTTGCACAGAGGAAGACAGATACCATGTGAACGCGCTTGTGTGTGGAATCTAAAAAACAGAACCAATAGATTCAGGCATAGAGAGCAACTGATGATTGCCTGAGAGGAGGAGGCTGGAGGGCAGCGAGGGGGCAGGGTTAGGAAACACAAACTCGCTGTTATCAAGTTAGTCATGGAATGCAATGTATAGCACAGGGGGCTGCTAGACTGCTTCAGCGATTGCTTCTTGAGGTGTGTGAATCACTGTGTTGTAAACCAGAAACTAATACAATACTGTATGTCAGCTATACTTCATAAATAAGTAAATAAATAAATTCTGTTAAAAAGTGTAAACCAGGGGCTGTGGAAAGGCCAAACATTAAGCAAAGTGTCACGAGTAGTTTTTCATAGTGATAATGTGAACAAATTTTCTGGTATAACTTAACCTCCAGAACAGGATGTTTTAAATAAAATAAATAGACCAAATGTATTATTTGTCGAAATGCGTGAACCCGTGCACAGATATCTTTCCTGGACTCTGCACAGTGAGGGAGACTTCATATTGAGTATCACATTTGAACACGAAGTATTTGTGTCTTGTATTGAATACACATTAACTTTAAAAGCTATGCTGACTCACGTGAGGCAGAGCTCTCCTAGACAGCAGGCATTCCCCTAGCTAATGAGGCGATGTGGTGGCAGTTCCCGGAAAGAATGGAGGGGGAGGAGGGGAGAAGCGGACACGGGGAGGGCAGCAGGAGCAGCAGCACCTCCCAGCGGGGATTTGTGCAGACGGGTGTGCGGACTCGCCGCACACACGTGACGAGGAGTCTGCAGCGTGGATGTGCTCTGGATATGCGTGGGAAAGCCTCCAGTCCCAGGGAGGCTGCCCTGCCAAAGGCCCACCCATCAGCCAGTGTGCCCACCAACCTCCTGCTGATCTGCAGCAGCAGCATCATGTTGGAGGCCATCGCCCTGTTTTCTCCGTGGAGTGCTTGGTTAGGTGTTGCGAAAAATCTCCTAGGAGAAAGCTCGACTTCTTCAGGAAGTCCACAGTATCCAGAGGATGTCTTCGTGCACTCCCAAGCCTGGTTGTAAGTTGTGAAAGGCGCCTGCTGGGGCGGATCGATGACAGGAGGTGTGTTCAGAGTTCAGCATCTACTCCAGGGATTTTCTTAAAATATTCTTTCCTGTCAAGTAGAAGATGGGTTTTTTTTTTCCTTTTCCCTGAAGTCTAGATAATGTTTTTGCTACAGATGTTTCACATTCTAATTACTTTACTAAAAGAAGCTCTGAAATAACTTAGGAAGGTATAACACTATCATTTTGGTGATAAAAGAAGGGCATGTTTCTATTGTAGATGAGGCTTTCTTATTTGTATCACTGTGTCAACAGCCTCCTGGGGAAATAAACTTTTCTCTCCCGTGGAAGTATTGCATCTGCACATGTGCTTTGGCAGCAGTAACAGCAGAACAGAGGCTAGTAGCCCCGTGTCTTTTAGGGTTGTGGTTTCATTTTAATTGAGTTAAAACTGCAGCCTGTAACTCTGGGCTGTGACATTTTAAACAGCAGGTAACGAGTCGCAGTCCAGGAGAATGTTACTAATAGAAGAATGGCTGATTAGTCTCATGGTCTTATAAAGCAAGCCAGAGCCTGAGCCCCCTGATGAGCTTGAAGAAATTGTTCTGGTTAATCACAGCCATCTTTTGAGATCTGCCTTATAAATATCAGTTTCCCTTGATGCTGACCATCTTTGAAAGGGTTAATAGACTTCCGGAGTTCCTCCCTTCCCCTTCAAAACGCCTGGCCTAAGTTGTCATGAGTTGTTAGCGAGTTGCAGACGGTAGGGTGGGCGAGGCCCTCTCCCCAAGCTGTGCCACAGCCTTTACCCACCTTGACTCTCCCCTACTCTCTCTAACCCTGTGAGACTGAAGAAGGGTGCCCGGCACCACCTGCTCCCACACAGGAGCGGTCAGATGCGGGCTTGTTGGACTCGGGCAGATGGAGACAGAACGCCCTTCTCCGGTGTACTTGCTTCTGAAAATGTGCCTCTGTGTTGCAATACGATGAAAATACAGTGCTGCACTAGTGTATACAACAGCACCTATTCACAAGAGGAAAACTATCTTTTTTTCAAAAGATATTATTTATTCATTTTTAGAGAGGGGGGAAGAGAAGGAGAGAAGTATCAATGTAGGGTTGCCACCCATGGGTCCCCCGCTGGGAACTAGCCCGCAACCCAGGCATATGCCCCAACCGGGAATCGAACCGCTATCCTCTGGTTCTCAGGCCCGTGCCCAATCCACTGAGCCACACCAGCCAGGGCAAAAAACTATCTTTTTATTGCCTGAGATTTGGGGGGAAGAAATCCTGGGCTACTTTTTAGTTGTCTGTATTTCACGTGATTAACTAATATGTATTTTCTCTTTCTGATTACAGAAATCCATAACCATCAGCCTTGTTCAAAACTTTTTAGGTAAGCCACACCCTTCTTTGCAGCTTTTAGCTTGCTAAAAGATTAATTGACTAAAAACTAGTGAATTTATGCCTGTATCTAATTGTGGCTAGGGACGCACAAGTGTAACTGAGGGCTTCCAAATGCACTTATTCACTAAGTACCAAATGTGTGGGTGGCACTGTGTCAGGTCAGGAAAGGGGGAGGCACAAATCCTGTGTGCCTCTTGTAAGTCTTGTTCTCAGTGGTTTGGAGTGGAGGCTTCCCACCAGCCTCCCTAGCAAGAGCTCTTCCACCCCAAGGAAGGAAGTCAGCCAGGAATTCAGCCAGGATCACATATAGGTAAAATAATTGGTTTTTTTTTTTAGGAGAAATGAAAAATGTTCACTTTAAAATATTCCACATTAAAATGTAACCAAGGGGAACATAAAACTTTCTTTTTGTGTTTAAGTTAATATACACCAGTTGCATATTACGACAGACTAAAGGACAAAAGGAGAAAAAAATGGGAGGAGAGACATTCAGAAGGGAGATAGCAAATGACAAGAGACCTGTAGGCCGGGAGGGGGAGGGGGAAGAGGCCAGTGTCCCTCACACCACCTGCTGCTCCCCAGCCTCCCACCAGGCCCTGCTTTCTCTCTGAGCTCCAGCCCTTCTGCCTGAGGGCAGCGTGACGATGCTGTCTCCCTGTTTCTGAGAATTCCCCGAGGCCCTGTTCTCCCCTCCCTGCAGTGCTGCTCTGCAGTGCGCTCATCAACACTTCCTTAAACACCTGCCAGCTCCCTGCACCTGGCTGTGCTTGCCCTGCAGCTCCCAGACCTGCTGGCCCAACACCAGCCCCCTTGCACCAGCGCCCCTGGGGACTTGTGTCATGTTCATCCCCTACACACACACCCCACCCTCTCGTTACCTCCGAGTTTTCATGCAAGATGGCCACCTGTGGACAGGCCTCAAGGGATGGGAGGAGCCCGTCTGTTCTAGGTTTGCACAGGACTGAGAGGAGTAGGAAGGAGCAAGCAGCAGCTCCTCAGAGAAGCATCTCAGAGCGAACAAAAGGACTCAGGCCCTGGTCCACACAGCGCCTCCGTCCCGGCCGTGAAAGCCACACTAGGGCCCTGACTATTCCAGAGCTTTACTAGGCGTGCCCTGCCTTGCCCTTCGGAGAAATTCCTTAAAATACTGTCAGCAAAGCCATACTGGAACAAGGATTTAACTCAGTTGTGTCATGGACTCATAATTCTTAGAGCTGAAAGAAATCTTAGAAACCATCTGTCTACTCCAAACTCTTTGCAAAAAAGGAAATGGAGGGCAGGCAGGTAGGTTGAGTTACATGCTCAAGATCACAGGCAGGAAGCAGAACTGACTGGCGCTGGTACCTCCTGACTCCCGGCTCTTTTTCCTGTATCTTGAACTTCTTCCTACCTTATGAGGCCTGGGCTTATGGTGGGAGGCAGGGAGGAAGGCAGTGTTCTGGGCCAGTGGTAGGAGGGCCCACACACAAGTGTGCCTGCCCCGCTCGGCACAGGGCCCTGGTCAGGGTGGTCTGTTTTAGGGGGGAGCGCATTCAGTTTGAAGCCAGCCAGATCTGGGCTCAAAATCCTGGCTCTTCCGGCTACCAGCTTTATGATTTCGGCTAAGTCACTTAACTTCAGTAACCTTCATCTACAAAAATGGGAATAAAACTTGCTGATTTTCTGAGCTAAACCGCTACCTCCCAGCATTGAGGCAAGAATGACATGAATGACAGGAGAAAGCATGCAGCTAAGTTTCTGGTTAAGCATTCAACAAGTGTTCATTTCCCTTCATTGCTCAGGAAATGAACTGCATTCTTTTATATATGTATATAAATGTAATTAGTACATAGAAACAAGGAAGAGATGCCACATATTTTGTAATCAGTTGCTATCAGCACCTCCCCCCTGGGCGAGTAATCCCCCTCCCCCGAACGCGCTGCAAAAGAGACCTCATGTCAGCAAAGCGTGTGGATCGACTTCTCTTCATTTACCTGTCGAAGTCCGTTCTCTCTCTATGACCAAGATAGAGTTGGATTAGATGACCTGTGGACACGCATAGCTAAGCGCATCCATGTCACAATATCATGTGGTTTTAATCCTTTTTTTTTTCTTTAAAAAAACAGTTTTTATGACTATGCAAGCAAAGTTAACGAGGAGAGTTTGGACAGGATTCTCAAAGATCGGAGAAAGGTATGTTGTCACCTTTGTTGCCCTTTCTGATTTGGAAATCAGTCCTCATCACGCAAAGCTTAAAACCAGAAAGGAGTGTAAATGAGCAATGAAACTTGATGTTAATATATGAGAATTCTGTTACCTTGAGTAAATTTTAAAGATAGATTACAGATGTGAAACAATGTTTATAATATATCAATAGAAAAAAGTTTAGATATTTATAGTATGATTCCATTATGTAAAGATCAGAAGAAGAAATGAAGTATAATTTATAATTTGAAAATTGACAGTAATTGAATTGAGTCTGGGTGGTTTTGTCTTTCTACTTACAATTTAAAAAATAATTTTGTAAATATTTAATAGCATGTACATTAATTTTATAATTTTTACCTTGGTATGTAAATTCCAGAAAAATAGATTGGTTATTAAACCATCACTTGAGGAAAAAAGTACCAATAAAAGTTTTCAACTTGTCAAACAGAAAGCAGAATGCCTTTGCTTAAAAGCACATATTACAAAAAAAAGCTTTTAAAGCGTTACCTGTGGGTGACAGTAATCGTGGCAGTGTGGGGCGTGGCCCTGCCACGTCTGAGAAGGGCGCAGGGCCAGCATAGTGGGCGTGTGTGGCTGGCGTCCTCTCCGCGCCCCTGTCAGGTGAAGGGAGAAGGAGAAGCAGGTGAGATCAGAGGAAGAGTACAGAGTGCAGGGCTAGGTCGGAAAAGAGGACACACAGCTTTGGGAGGGACAGCAAGCTCAGGGGGTGCTCAGCATCCGCGGAGTCTGAGCTGGCTGCCCGCCCACCTGGGGAAGGGAGTTGGAGCCACCGCAGGCGTCGTGGTCCCGCTCTCCCATTTCCCACATCCCGGAGCCTCTTCCAGTCTGTCCTCTCTCAACCACCACCTCACTGCCTCGGCCCATGTACTTTCATGTTTTAGAGAATGGATCTTTATTACACTTTCTAAAGCTAAAATTTGTTCCCTGAAAATTCTTATTGGTGCACAGTTTTTTTGTAGTGCTCACTATATAGTAAAAGTTCCAGGAAGAGCCCCGGCCAGGGGGAGAGAGAGCCCCATTGGTTAGAGCATCATCACTGTACTTGTAGGTTGAGGGTTTGATCCCAGGTCAGGGCACGTACAGGGATCAGCCATTGAATGCATCAGTAAATGGAGCAACACATTGGTGTTTCTGTCTCTCTCTCCCTGCATCCCTCCCCTCCTCCTCCCCCCGCCCAAATCAATAAATTACTTTATAAGATCCAGGAAGTTTTCTTTAGTAGATGAAAAAGCTTCAAATGAGAAAAATGAAAAAAGGTTATCAAAAGGAAATTCACAAAAAGCAAAAAGCAATCCACAGTGGCTAGAAAAAAATGAAAAGACGTCTGACCTCTATCAGGAAACACAGATTGAAGCAACATGACACTCTTTTTGCCTATCAGATTGGCAAAGCGTGAAAGGATTGCTAATAGCCAGTGTTGGCAAGGCTGTGGGAAATGGGGGCGCTGCAGTGGGCGGGATGGAAGTTGGTACAGACATTTAGGAGGAGAGTGTTGCAATAACAGGATTTTAAATATGCAGGGTCACCTCTAGGAATCTGGTCCAAATAAATAATAGCATCCAGGCACAAAGATATGAAAGACTGGCGTTACTGACCACTTGAACTCTGTGCCGGGCCGTGTCTAAGCACTGCCCAGGTGGTGACGCGTTTCATCCTTGCAGCAGCCCTATGAGGTGCGTCGCTGCTGTTCTCATCCGCTTTCCCAGTTGAAGCAACAAAGGCTGAGTAACTTGGTTACGGTCCCCAGTGAGTAGCAGTGAGCCAAGGCTTACACCCAGCAGTGTGGCCTCTTGACCCAGTGCATAAGGGTGTTGGTTGCCTCTTTGGTAATGGTGAGAATTTTGAAACCGGTCTAAATGTCCACCAGTGGGGAATGGTTAAGTGAGCGAGGTTGGCGCCTGTGTACAGTGGGTTATGAAGCAGCCATTGGAAAGAACGAAGCGGCTTCTCAGGTAATTTCACAGAGGTCTCTAGGTTAATGTTACATGGAGAAGGAAGTAATATAATTTGGGCCTATTTAAAAGAAGTCTGAATGAGTGTTCGGATGTGCAGAGAAAGGTCTAGAAGCAAGCCAACCAAACTTAAAAGTGGTTACTTTGGGAAAGGGCTGCTGATGACTTTATGTGACTTTTTTAAATGTATTCGACAAATGGATATCGGGTGAGGGTGGTCATGCATAGGTCATGTAGACAGACATCTAACCCTTAGGCTGCACACTGAAGTCAATGTAATATTGAATGCCAACTGAAACTGACAACAATTTTTAAAAGCATTTTTAGAAAGTATGTGCTTTGTAAAATACTATGTAGGTTTTTAGTGGTGGATATGGACACATTCCCAAATTGACTTGGGGATTTTAAAATTGGATTTGCTGTTTTGAGACACAGTAGACCAAACATTGGTTGTTTTGTGGAATTAACTTTGCTTTTTCTAAGGCCAAGATTCTCAAAAAAGTTAAAAGTCAATCTGTGGTTTTAATTTTCTAGAACTTTGTGCTAAAACAAATGCTTTTCTTATTTTTCATGATATTTGTTAAGGGCAAAAACCATACTTTATATTTCATTGTATTTTCTCTGGTCCCTTATACATAATATAAACTCTTTAAGGATTTCTTCAAAAGTGCAAACTTCTACCATAAAAGCAAAGATGATGTATGATATTTCAATGACTAGAAAGCTTTCTAGTTAATTCTGGCTTACATTTTGAACCCCCAGGAAAGGTAAAATTGTGTCTTCACCTCACAAGGGTTATTGTGCTACCTGAAAAGGTACATTTGAAATGTTAGGCTAAAAAATACACAGGTACCTGAAACAGTGCTGGATGTAGAGAAAATGTTTTAATTACTATCCACTTTTTAAGAAGATGATAGGAACTTTTCAAAAATTATCTCCACTAGGCAGGCTTCAAATCTAATATTTAACTGAAAAATTTGAAGAATGGAACAAAAATTTAATGAATTAATTCATTGCTATACTCAGTCATTTTTTTTAAAGATTTTATTTTTTTAGAGAGAGGGTAAGAGAGCGAAAAAAAGAGGGAGAGAAACATCAGTGTGTGGTTGCCTCTCTTGCACCCCCTACTGGGGACTTGGCTTGCAACCCAGACATGTGCCCTGACTGGGAATCGAAGTGGCGGTCCTTTGGTTCCCACACCAGTGCTCAATCCACTGAGCCACACTAGCCAGGGCATTGCGCAGTCATTTTGAATGTGACAGCCCCACAGTACACACGCTCACTCAACGGCTTCTACTGCCCCCACTGACTAGTACAGTGGAGTTGTCATTGTTCACACATGCACATTCCAGTCCACTCTCCTTGGCTGCCAGGTGACATCGATGTCACACAAACCATTTTCGTTATATTAACAATGGCTGGGCTTTTTCCAGACACGCCTCGGGTGCTGCCGGAAATGTTTGGGTTTTCTTTTCATTTAAAGAATATCAGAATTAATTGCTTTAATATAATTTTAAAGCCATGCTCTATGCTCAGTAGTACTACTTGAGGGCAGGCACTGTTTATTCCCTGTAGTTCCTTGCAGTGATGAGTTCCTTGCCTCTCCCTGCCCCCTCCCATGGGGTCCTGGCCCACAACCCAGGCACGTGCCCTGGCTGGGAATTGAACTGGTGACCCTTTGGTTCTCAGGCCTGTGCTCAACCCACTGAGCCACACCAGCCAGGGCAAACTACTTTTATATTTTAAAACATATTTTTTCACTCAAGGAGTATATCTTAAAGAAAGGAGCTGTGTGAGGATTCTTATTCTAATAAAGAATTGTCTCTACAGCAGTGATTTTCAAACTTTAGTATAGACAAGAAAAAACTCAAGGAACTTATCTTAAATTCAGATTCCTGGCTCTACCCATAAAGGTTCTGATTCTGCAGGTCTGGGTGGGGCCCAGGAACATTTTAGCAAGCTCCCAGAAGTCTTGTCAGTCATCTCTCCTCCAGATGTCCAGCTGATCACATTAGGAGAACTATTGTTCCCAAGAGTATATCAGTTTAATTCACTTAACCAGCTTAGTTAACCTGTGGTTAGAACTGACAAAGCTAAAGTTTGTCAGCCTGTCATTGTATTCAGGTATAATTGATATAAAATAAAGTGCATATACTTATAGTACACACTTGGACAAGTTTTGATATGCGCGTACACCCCTGAAACCATCATCATCCTAAGCTGATAACCACGTCTACCACCGCAGAGTCTCCCTGGGCCCTTTTCTAATCCCTCCTGCTCACACCCCAGCCCCACCCTAGTCAACCACTGCCCTGCTGGGTCAGCATCATGTCACTATAGGTAGTCTCCATGCTCTAGAATTTTACATGAATAGAATGTCTGGCTTCTTTCACTCAGCACAATTATTTTGGAATTCATCTGTTTTGTATATCTCAGTAGTTTGTTTTTATTGCTGAGTGGGTGTCCAGTGTGTGGCTATCCCAGTTCATTTACCCTATGGATGAGCAGTTGGGCTGATTTCCGCTTTGAGCAATTGCACATAGAGCCATTAACATTTGTGTACAGGTGCTTGTATGGATACATTCAGAGCTAAATTTGTAAGACTTCATACAGCTCTTAATACTTTCCTTCTGGCCCCGTTGCAGAGAGTTATCGGGTGGTACCGGTTCCGGCGGAACACGCAGCAGCAGATGTCGTACAGAGAGCAGGTCCTCCACAAGCAGCTCACCCGCATCCTCGGGGTGCCCGACCTCGTCTTCCTTCTCTTCAGCTTCATCTCCACCGCCAACAGCTCCACTCACGCTTTAGAGTACGTTCTCTTCAGACCGAACCGGAGGTAAAGACAGCACTCCCACGTCGGCAGGCCTCGTACACACAGCAAGGGTGCTGATACGAGTCATCAAGACTTACGGCTTCGAGAATATGCATTTCACAGTGTCTCTAAAGAAAAGCTTCTGTAGCTTTCATTTAGCCATGTAGTCAGAGGAGGTGTTTTCCTATCAGTTAGTTGTATTAATTAAAATTGTTTTTGAACCAAGAAGCATTAGCAAGGTGTGTCGATGACACACCGGTTCTCATAGGAATACAGAGCTGGAAATCACCATTTGCTTCTCCATAACCCATTATGTGGAAATGCAGCTTTGTTGCTCTGGACGTCTGACCGTAGTTTTAAAGCATAGATTTAAAGGCAGAATTGTAAACTTGACCCACCTGCTGGTTAATGAGGGTTTTGCATTCTGAACTTGTTAAAAAGATCCTGTAGATCATGATGTCTGTTGTAAACCACAGAAAGGTTTCTGTCTGGAAATTCACTTTAGTAGAATAAATTAAATTGACATACGTGAAAATAATTATTAATCCTTAAATAGCCACTTGCAAGATTACATTAACGTGTTAGTAGTATTCTTGAGAGCATACAACTTCCTCAGCACTCCGCCAGTCTCTGTGGGGATGCTGAAGATGCATAAGGGTGCCCTTAGCCCTCAAGGAGTTGACAATCAAGTGTCTACTTTAAGGGAAGGACAGAAGTCGCTAATTCATGCATCCTTGGGTTGTCTGGAGGAAGGTGCATCGTGAGACCTTCTTGTAGTTCCCCAGGGCAGAGACTCGGCCTCCATTGCCCTGACCCCTTCTTCAGCAAGAGCGGTGCTGTTAACGGGGTGCCCTTGCCTCTGCCCCCAGGTATAATCAGAGGATATCCCTGGCTATTCCCAACCTAGGCAACACCAGCCAGCAGGAGTATAAAGTGTCCTCAGTGCCAAATACTTCTCAGAGCTATGCCAAAGTTATTAAAGAACATGGGTAAGTGGAAAGGTAAACTGAAATTTCCTTCTTTTCTTTTGTTGAGATGTGACAGGTTTATGGAGAAATGTGAAATCGAGTTTGATATGATTGAAATTGAAAAATGCGGTGAGGTAATTCTCTACCATCACCACTATATATCAAAATTTTGTTCTGATTGAAAATATTGATTACTTTTACCATTACGTTTTTTAATCATTTGCCCCAATTTTTTTTGTAATTGATATAAAAGTTTGTCTAGACTGTGTATAATTCTGAGATCCTGAAAGATAACTGTGGTCACTAAAAAAAGGATAGTTTTTAATTATTTTTTAAATTGTATTCATCGTGTGGGGTGTTTTATATTTCTCTTTTATAATTCTAGTAGTGTGGATGTTATTTCTGATACATCGTCACCTTGTAGAGGCAGCATTTAGGTACTAGATGAAGGTAGAAGGGATAGGAAAGTACCTTCCGGGCTCATAGCAGTTATAGTAACTTCTGTGACGTCTTTTTTCTGTCTGTCTTCCAGTACCGACTTCTTTGACAAGGACGGAGTAATGAAAGACATCAGGGCCATTTATCAGGTTTATAATGCACTTCAGGAGAAAGTGCAGGTAACTGATTTATTTCCTAGTTTTTATCTTATTTGTATTGCCCAAATGCTTTTAATCTTTCATTTTTTGTAATCCCCCAATGGACAAAGGAGTCGTGGTCAACAAGTGAGGATGCTCTTTCTCAGAGCGGTGTCAGACGCGTCCAGCGGGCGCCGTGCCAGCCTGGGGAGGCCTGTCTCCCCTTCTGTGCCTGCAGCAGGCACTCTGGGGCACAGTGGCAATGTTACTATTTTCAGTCCTGTTGTTTCCAGGAAAATGTACCTGAGTTTAGAGCAGGGTTTCTGAGAACACGGCTGTCTCATCAGCTGTAACTGAGTAGAGACTGCCCCAGACACTGAGCTGCACAGCCTCCACCCCTATCGTTCACTCACTTTGCCCCAGCGCCTCCACTGAGTGGGAGGACCTCGGCAGAGCTGTTCATTCCTGCTCATTCATGCAACAAGTATTTATGGAAATAACTCCTACAAGCCAAATACGAGCTAGGTGCCAACAGTACTGTCCCACTTCTTTAGCCCCTCAGGCTGTCTCAGGGGCAATTTTCTCCAAAACCTGAAGAATAAAAGAGGCTTTGAGGACCAGGAGGAAGGGGGTGGATCTGAAGAAGCCCTCCCAGGCCTGGAGAAAGTCTCCTGTTGGGGAAGAAGGCCCCAGGACTAGAGTGAGGAAGGCAGGCAGCCACTGAGGAGGAGGAAATAGGCTGAGATCAGCCTGGGGCCAAAGAAGAAAGCATCCCATAGGCAGTGTCCAGCGTCAGTGTTCCAAGTCAGAGTCAAGTACACCTAGCAGTATAGGGAACTTCATGCTGGCTCACTGGTGACTGGCCTACTTTCTGGCAGTTTCTGGTATTTCTGCTATGGGAGGAACAAGAAGTGAAAAACAGCCTTTTATCCTGAATTCATGACCATGCCCTTTTTAGACTCAGCACCGGCCAGCGGACTTCAGGGTTGCTGTTATGCAGTTCATTGCCGATTGCGTAAGGCCTGCTCTGGAAACACCAGAATCACGTAGAGTGCGCTGGCATGAATGGTTAAATTACATAGACATAATCTCAAGTAGTTATGTTTCATTAAATCTTTTTCTTAAATATTTTTTATTGATTTTAGAGCAAGAGAGGAAAGAAGAGAAACATCGAATTGTTGTTCCACTTAGTTGTGCATTCATTGGTTGATTCTTCTTTTTTTCCAGATTATTTATTTACGTTTTTAGAAAGAGGAGGAGAGAGGGAGAGAAACACCAGTGTGTAAGAGAGACATGGTTGCTTCTCACACGCCCCGAACTGGGGACCTGGACTGCAACCCAGGCATGTGCCCTGACTGGGAATCAAACCAGTGACCTTTCAGTTTGCAGGCCTGCACTCAATCCACTGAGCCACACCAGCCAGAGCCATTGGTTGATTCTTGTATGTGCCCTGACTGGGGATTGAACCCACAACGTTGGTGTATTGGGAATGATGCTCTAACTAACTGAGCTACCAGGCCTGGGCATTTCATTAAGTCTTGACTGTGAGCCCTGGCTGGTGTGTGGCTCAGTGGATTGAGTGTAGGCCTGCAAACTGAAAGGTCACGGTTTGATTCCCAGTCAGGGCACGTGCCTGGGTTGCAGGCCAGGTCCCCAGTAGGGGGAGTGCAAGAGACAACCACGCATTGATGCTTCTCTCCCTCTCTTTCTCCTTCCCTTCCCCTCTGTCTAAAAATAAATAAATAAAATCTTTTAAATAAATAAATAAATCTTGATTGTGATACTTACTTTCTTTTTCAGCTCTCCTTAATTATAAATATTTTTTGTTAAATAAATCTTTTTTTTAATGTCATCTGATTTCTGATTGTCAGTTATAAATAAAAGTTGAAAGCATCTAACTCCTGTCTTACCTTTTTTGTGTCCTTTGTATGCTAGAGTAGTATCAAAAGTTTGCTTCCCATTTCAATAAAAATGAAAAACCCAGGAAAAATATATATCTTTCCCATTTATCCTGTCTTTCAAGAATTTATACACTAACAGCATAATCATCTTAAAATTGAGAAAGCAGGTCTGTGAATAAGGAGAGTGCTGGTCTCTAGGACCTCAGTGGGTTTGTTCTACCTGACGTATCTGGTTTTCGCCCGGGGGGAGCACCCGGCTCCTCCTAGGTCTGCGATGGATGCTGTATTTGCAGAAGGCCTCACACGTGGATTTAAACTAACTGTCTTGTCATTTTTCCCTCAGGCAGTGTGTGCAGATGTAGAAAAGAGTGAACGAGTAGTTGAATCTTACCAAGCAGAAGTGAACAAATTAAGAAGACAAGTAACTCAGAGGAAAAATGAAAAAGAACAAGAAAGAAGTAAGTTTCCTATTAACTTTACCATTCAGTAAGAGGGAGGTGTCTGGTTTTAAACATCAAATCATACAATAAATTGCATAAGTCCTTCTGCACTCATCAAGCCCCGCGTTAAGCTCTCTGGGAGCTGCGTCCGCCTTCAAGCTTTTCCAGAAGAGGAGTGATAGGTTTCACGCACCCTTCTCAAGTCTCTGACCGGAAGAGGAAGGAGACCCCAGGTGCAAAGGCTGGAGCTCTGAGAAGTGACTGGCGCGGACTCGTGCGCATGCTGACCCCTGAGACCTGTGCGCAGTGGGGTGACCTTCCCCACCAGCAGCCCCGGCACACCCAGCAGGGGCTGCGGCCCCTTAAAGGCCCCACTGCAAACTCTTTTAACTTTGTATTTGGTTCACAGGCAGCATCACAGCAAGGGCTTTAAGTGTCTGTCTACTGGTAGCTGTGGGTGATGGGTACCATTAAGCTAAAGAACCAGCTGGTTGAATGAGAATTAGGCCCAAGAATCTATTAATTCCAGTTTGGCAACAGGCATGTTTGCTGTAATGCCACCAGATGTAGCATTTGTAAGTAAAATTTATAAAACATACGACAAATAATATCAAGTGTAAGAGAGAAAAGGGTGTAGCTAACCATTTGTAATTTTATAAGAATATTCGTAAACCACCCTGGCCCATGTGGCTCTGTTGGTTGGGCATTGTCCGCAAAGCAGAAGGTCACTGGTTCGATTCCCAGTCAGGGCACACGCCTGGGTTGAAGGTTTGGTTCAGACGGGGCGCATAAGAGAGGCAGCCAAGTGATGTTTCTCTTTCACATCGGTGCTTCTCTCCCTCTCTTTCTCCCTCTCCTCCCCTTGCTCTAAAATAAATAAAATGTTTAAAAATGTAATATTTGCAAACCAATTAAAATCTAATTTACATTTCTAAATAAATGATGACTGGTTCATTTCTACTGTTGTAGTTCTCTAGAAATAATCAGAAGTGCAGGTAGGGATTTATGCACAAGAATGTTAATCACAACTTTCTAATTCTAAAATCTTGGAAACAACCTATTAAAATAGCTGATCTAACAACAATAGTATTATAGTTGAATAAATGTTGGTATGTTTACGTAGTGGAGTATTGTACAGCAGTTGAAGTGAATTTTTAATTACAATGTATCATCTTAAGCAAAAACACTGGGATATAAAATAGCATGAACATGACCTTAGCTGCATTTAACGTGTACACACATATGCGAAACATGCACAGGCTGGATGCAAAAAGTGGAGTGCAGGAAGTAAATGGGGCCTTCCACCTCAAGTTTTCATTTTTAACCCCAAATTTTGTGATCTTTTTACCAAAATCCTAAGTGTTATCTGGGTGACAGAATTATAGGCAATTTTTCTTTGTTCTTTTCTAAATTTTGCAAAAGTATGTATCATTTTTCTATTAAAAATGTACGTTAGCCCTGACTGGTGTGGCTCAGTTGGTTGGGCATTGTCCCACAAAGTGAAAGGTTACCATTTTGATTCCTGGTCAAGGCACGTGCCTGGGTTGTGAGTTCTGTCTGTGGTTGGGGTGTGTGCGAGAGGCAGCCAATTGATGTTTCTTTTTCTTTCTCCTTCCCCTTCCCTTTCTCTAAAAAAATAAATAAAATCTTATTAAAATATATATATTTTTTAATTTTTAGAGCGAGGCAAACGAAGGAGAGAAACATGATGTGGGAAAGAAACAGCTGTCAGTTGCCTCTTTCGCACCCCCAACTGGGGACCTGGCCTGCACCCCAGGCTTGTGCCCTGACTGGGAATCAAACAAGCAACCTTTGGTCTATGGGCCAGTGTGCAGTCTACTGAGCCATTACCACTTAGGGCTAAATAGAATCTTTTTTAAAATGTACTTTAAAAAACTTAAAGGTTGTAGACTCAGATATAGGGATTTCAGAGCATGCATAAAAATTATGCGTTAAAATTATGGCCTAGTACCTGGAAAAACTGGCCACTTAACAGAGCTCCGTTCAGCTTTTAAGGGGAAAGAGGTCTGAGCATGTATAGTGACAGGTGGTTGTCAAGAAGTGTTTTTGATACAAAGTTTGCCAAGGAAAACACCCCAATGACTGCCAAAGGTGGTGAGGACTGTTCTCTTCCTCCTCTGTCCGCACAGTCTGGTCACGGTCAGCAGCAGGTGGGCGGTGGAGCCGGGGTTAAGAGACCGGCGCTCGGAGGGTCAGACCCCCTCTCGCTGTTCCCTTCGTGGAGTCACCCTTTTCACACTCCACTTTTTTGCCTATATAATGGAAACAATGATATTAGTACTAATGACATTATCGATGTTTTGAAGCTTAAATGAATTAATGTATAGAGAAACATTTTGTAAATCAGAGAAATACTTTGTGAATTATGAAGTATTGTGCAAATGTAAAACAACAGTAATAATCAGTGTGACTGCTTTGTCACTATTTTCCAGAACATTCGGGTGGGCGGTTGAGTGCACTGAGGTGCACAGCTGGGGGCCGATAGACTGAGTTACAGTGTTCCTCCTCTTCTCACCCAGGGTTGCAGCAGGCCATGCTGAGCAGACAGGTGCCGTCTGAAAGTCCGGAGCCGGCGCTGAGCCCGAGGACGCCCTGTGCGGGGTTTGCAACTGAAGGTAGAAGCACACTGGCAGACGCAGAGGCCTCCGGGCCCCCTCCCCCTTACTCTGATTTTCCCCCGAACAATCAGGAAAGTACTTTGAGCCACTCTCGCATGGAGACGAGTGTCTTTATGCCTCGACCTCAAGCCGTGGGCTCTTCCAGTTACGCTCCCAGCAGCGCTGGACTGAAGTACTCAGGAGCTGGAGCAGACCTTCCTCCTTCCCAGGGAGCAGCTGGAGACAGCGTGGAGGAGTCAGACGACAGCGACTACGAAAATTTGATCGACCCTGCAGAGCCCTCTGATAGCGAATACTCACATGTGAGGGATTCTCGACCTGTGACGCATCCTGACGGGGGCTCCAGGAACACTCAGACGTCCCAGATTTAACTGAACGGAGGCAACTCTCCCCTTAGCACTGTTCTCTTCATCACTTATTCAGAGAGGTTTTTGAGGACTCCATCTGGAGGGAGAACAGCTTTCTCAGACCCCTGGGCTCCCAGAGAGTCCTGGGCACAGAACCGGGAGGGGCCTCACCTCCGAAGGGCCTCACCTGCAGACGCCGTGTCAGGTGTCACGACAGAATCATTAAGATAATCAAATTGTCCTAATTCTGGTGCGATTCATGGATGTACTGGTAAATTTAGGCGAAGAGAAACTTATCAGCGTAGTTTCTGTTCTTTAAAATAAATTGGTGATTAGAGACTAAGCACAATTAGTCTGTACATGTTCTATAAATCAAAAACTTACCTCTTGCACTGTCATGCCTTGGAATTTACTTTTTCAAAGGGAAATGAGTTTAGCAGCAGCCTTCAAAGACCCTTCTTCCTATGATGAGCCAAATGCATCTTTGCCAGAAAAGAAATTTCGATCATTCTAAGGAGCCTGGTTGGAACAAGTCGGACGTAGCTTCTCTCGTCTGCATGACTATGAGATCAAAAGAGAAGGCTTTGTTTTCACTTTTTCTACTAGCCTGATATGTATTGTCACTTAAAATGGTTGCCTTTATAAACATGTAGAAATACTAATTACCAGTAAGTAATCATCCAAATAAGTATGCCATCAAATAAATGACTTATTTTTCTTTTGCGGAATCACAGTGACTGCTGTGTTGCACTGGCCACATTGACGGTCTCTGCCCTGGAGTCTTAAGTGAAAGGCACGCAGCAGTGGGTCCCAGCAAGGGGTTATGTTCCCGACCGGAGGTGTGTGATGAACACACTCCAGACACTGGGTTTAGCTGAGTTCGTACGTAAGGGATATAACTCATTAGGCCTTCTGACAAATCCTAGTGTTGGTTTTATTTGTGGAGGAAAGGAGTTTCATAAGCTGTCTGAGAATCTTGGTGAATAAATATTCGTTTTAAATCTGAATAACCATACTTTTTTTAAAGCTGCCATTTTTGGAGGATACGTATGGAATGTGTTGAGACTTCCTGTTGGGATGCACATACATTTTTATTTAATTAGTGCTTGTTTTCTAATTTTGCCCAGAACGTGTGAAACCACCGCAGACATTCATGAGCATTTTAAGCTCCTGGTTCGGGAATGACAAGACCCACCGTTTATGGCGAGGTCAGCCCACGAAGTGAGTGCTTTGGAACATAACTGCCTTTCCTTGGGACTAGTTAAAACCTGGGAAAATAAGGACGTTGTCAAAGAGGCTCACAACCCAGGTTCTGAAAGAGTAGTTTCATTTTATAGAAGAGAGGCTTACTCACGGAGCCAGTCCCAGTGCTAAACCAGACAACACAGACTGAAAAGGAAACACCGAAACTGCCGTTCTTTTGACGCCCACCCTGCGGGGTCCGTGTTTTCTAGTCTCCTGTTCTGTTGGCATGTAAACCACTGCCATTGGATTGGAAATGTCACAGACCACTTCTCTGCAAATGTGCTCCGTTTCATCAGTACCTGCTAGGGCTTCCACCCCAGTGTGAGTTTAACTTTCTTTTAAGTGCCATTGCCATCTCCCCTGTTCCTAGTTTGACATTCAGGAATCTATTTTTATTTTATGCCATACTGAAGTCTACAATGTATATCTGACGAAGCAGTTAAATGTGACAATAAAAGCTTATTTAATCATGGTACCATTGTTTTAATGTCTGTTTTAGCACCCGACAAGGTCTTGCCTCAGTTTACTCATTCTGGCAGTTCTTAGCAAACTTAGTAATTTTTTAAAGGGCATAAAAATACATCTCCACACAGACTTTTTCTCTTTTTATCTGTGAGACTGGTTTCAACCAAAATCCAAGAACACAACTTACTAAAATGTTTCTGTTGATTTCAAGGAGAATGTGTTTAGTAGCAAGTTACCAAGAGAACTGGGTATCAGTAGAGAATAAAATTGAATTTCATTAAGTTCCAAAAAGGCACCTTTCACATAAGAACTGACCTTGTTTGAAGAGAATTCTCAACCTGGATTGCCCGGCGATCGAGGTTGGTGTAGGATGCGGCGCTCCACGAGTGGGCGTCTCAGGAATTCGGCCCGAGAGCGAGGCTCTGCTGGCTAACGTGGACCATGGGGTCTGTGGGGCCCGTTCCCCTTGAGGGATGTATCTCTTCCAAAATCCAAGGTGGTCGTCTGTTTTCAGCAGGATTTTAAAACGTGGATTGTAGCCTTTTAAGATTCTACTCTACATCTCTAACTAGAGAAGAGAAGACCAGATTCTTTTAATTTAGGAGTCCAGAAATGTATAATTCCATGTTGTAATTGACTTTTTGGGAGAAGGATCAAAACATTAAAAAAGGAAATCTCATCTCCAAACATTCAGACCCTAGGGATATATATTTTAAAATTCCAGGCGCAGTGTGTGTGTATGGGGCGGGGCAGGGGGGGAGATGACAGTGACAATAACTGCTCTAATAAAAAGATTTACGTTGACCATCTTGCAAATCCGTACTTTAAGGAGGTAAAGTCTCAGGGAACGTACAATGAAAATACAATTGAAGCCATTGATATTAACCGCTTTCTGGGTCTGGTTTGCCTTGACTGCGGGTTTCCTTTCAGTTACTCAAAGGTCTTCACTCTGTACAAAGCTCTGCTTCATCCTTTCCCCACACGAAACCTTGGTTCTGCGAGGCAGGGAGCCTGAAGTCTGCGGGCTCTGCAAGGGCGGTGCTCACAAACCACGGAGAACGTGGACTTCTCAACCTGATGACAGACAAACTGGGGGAAAGTCCTGGGATTCAGCCTAACTGTCTCCCTCTTAAGGGTGGTCTTTGTGATTCCTGAATAAGGTGGAGATTCAGGACAGCACACTCTGATCGGCAGCTCGGATCCCTAGAGACTGGGGAAGGGGAAGGGGCAGCTTTTAGCAGGGCACCCTTGGCACGTCCACAGGGAAGTGTCCTCTTCAGTGCCACATGCTACCCGTGGTCCGGCATGTGGTGCTTAGAAGTGGCCTTCCATTTGTGCAGGCTCGGCAAAAGAAAGCTCATGACAGCATTGTTCTCGTACCAAAACACCGGAAATGAGTGCTAATGATAGAACGGTTACATTTCGGTGCATCCACAGAAGCAGTAGTCTTCAGCCACTCAAAACACTGAGTCCAAATGATTTCTTGCCATGCAAGGATGGTGGCTAGATACCAAATGAAGAAAGCCAGTTGTCCACCTGGCTGGTGTGGCTCAGTGGATTGAGCACGGGCCTGGGAACTGGGGGATTGCTGGTTCAATTCCCGGTCAGGGCATATGCCTGGATTGTTGGCCAAGCAAAAGGCAACCATGTTATCTCTTGCACATTGATGTTTCTCTCCCTTTCTTTCTCCCTTCCCACCTCTCTGAAAAGGTAAATACATAAAATCTTTAAAAAATAAAGAAAGAAAGAAAAGAAATCCAGGTTTCCAAATAGTAGGTAAGGTATCCGGTTTTTGTTGGGGAAAATTGTATGTAATTTTGCTGTTGATAAAAAAGTCTGGAAGGATGTTCACCAAGGTGTTAACAGGGTTGTCCCTGGGGCATGGCATTGTGGGTGATGTTTATTTCGTCCTTCATTTATTTGCACTTTCTAATGAACTTCTCTGCAACGTGTTTGTATAATGAAAGACTTCAGAACTGGCAGGCCGTTGGCTTACGCCAGTTCTGCCGTGCACGCCACCCCAGAGGAGGGTCTGGACACATTCCTCATTCCCTGGGCTCCCCACCACACTTCAGTTGTTTAGATCTGTAGCCAATGTAAGGCCAGCTTCGCGGATGGTGCTAATTTCACTGCATTAACTTTGATCTCATTTTCAAGTGAAATTATGTACTTAGCGTTTGTTTTGTGTTGACACTGATTTTTTTCCCCCAATCTAGAGACAAGTCAACTTTTCTTAGCTCGGAATCCATTTCCTAAATTCCCAAGAAACACTTCAGAAATGCCTTCTGGGATTGGAAGTGATTCAAAACTGGAGCAATTATTTATGATACTCTTCTCAGGCAAAAGCACGTACTACAGAATACATTTTTGGAGTCTTAAACTGGAAGAATGATTTCCTTGCAGATAACTCCGCAAGATTTGTGTGTCCTGCTTGCTGATCGTCTAGGATGGAGTCCTTCCTGCTTGGGGAACCTTCAGTGGTGGTAAGTATTAAGCGGTGTAGGCCGCTGGGAGTCCAATCCACACACGAGCCTGGGAGGTATTTGATTTCAAAGCAAATACATGCTTGCTTGGAATGTTTGCTGTGGCCAGCCAATTGCGGGCACTACTTGGTAGAGCTGGGCACCATTAGTTATTAACTTTGACTGATTAGAAACAGATGTGGTTTTGCTGCAGTAAAATGCGGCATATCCCGAAGACCTTTCAGACAGTTTCGGGCTGTGGAAATGTGGGAGGAATTTAGGGACACAAGTAATCACTTTCTAGGAATAATAAGGCCAGGGTAGATCCCTGGCACACGTGAGATGGGGAAAGAGAGGGTTTTTTTTTTTAAGATTTTATTTATTTACTTTTCTTTTTTTTAGGGAGAAAGAGAGGGAGAGAAACATCGATGTGAGAGAGACCTGGGTCTTACCTCTTACACTCCCCAACCCGGGACCTGGCCCACAGCCCAGGCACGTGCCCTGACTGGGACTCAAACCAGTGACCCTTTCAGTTCGCAGGCCGGCACTCGATCCACTGAGCCACACCAGCCAGGGCAGAAGAGAGATTTTATGCAACTTGAATTCTTAAAGAGCTCTCCATCCACTCAGTCTGTCACAATCCTTCCTACTCATTGTTTCAAGTCCAGTTCAAATGTCACCTTTAGGAGACCTTTCTGACTCACCTGGGAGGATCGTGCAGCCCGAGTCCCTTGCTCAAACCTGTCTGGCACCTTGCACATGT